>JAJOOO010007541.1:0-35042 GCA_029582685.1 Solanum piurae
ACACTCAAAGAGGAGTGGAAATTTCACTGTGACTACAAACTAAACTGATAAAAAAATCAAGTAGATTTACAAGAGAACTCATAATTATAAAGTATTTTCGCCTTTTCAGGGCGAATCTTCACTTACAACAGAAAGCTCTAAACTTCCATTTCTCTCAAATAAAACCAAAGGCCAGGTCTTTTTTTCTTCTTTTTTTGTAAAAGGAGAAATCCACTATTTTAAGCTTCAACTTGGCACGTATGATCAGACTGATCCTCTATGGTTCACTAAACAGAATTTGAACTCGTGATAAAAGACCTAAAATGGAGTACAAACGTCACTGTGACTACAACTAAACTGCTACAAAATCGAGTAGATTTTCGAATCAAATTAGATTTGATTCACTAGCCAGGATTTGAAATCGTGTTAAGAAACTTTAAAAAGAATACATATCTCACTGTAAGCTACCATTTGGCCATAGATATTAAATCAGAAATTGAAGATTTATTCTCAAAATATCTATTTCGCCATGAAATTAAAAAAAATCGGATCTTCAAATATTTTCAGTTATTGGTAGAAATTCCACTTCTAACTCACAAAACTTCGCATCTCCAAACAAAACTTCAAAAACTCAAATTTCAACTTCAAAATCTACAGCCAAACGAGAGCTCACTATAACTAAGTTGCTACAAATTTGTTCATAATTAAATTAGATTTGATTCACTAGCAAGGATTTGAACTCGTGATAAGTGACTTTAAAAAGGGGTACAAATTTCGTTCTAAGTTAGCAATTGACCATAGATTTTGGAGATTTGCTCTACATATCTTTTTGGCCATGAATTTGATAAATCTCTTCAAATATCTTCAGTTTTTAGACAAATTTTCACTTCCACACACAAAATTCATGTCCAAACATAACTTCAAAAACTCAAATTTTTAAATTTCAATTTCAAAATCTATGATCCAACGGGAGCTAACTATAACTAAACTGCTACAAAATCGAGTAGATTTTCAAGTTAATGTGCAAATTTTCAACTTACAGGCCAAGGACACAACGATTGACTTCACGGCCTTTGTCGGTGCGTTTATCTGGATTCGGATCCAACTTTTTGCACTGGAGAAACGCCATATTTTCGCTCCGGCATTAACACCGCCGACGTCGGGATTTGGTTTTTCCTGTAGCATCCACCGTACTCGCCATTCTCCAATCGTTTTCCTTCTTTGTAATTGGAAATCTTCAGTATTTATATTTGGGCTGTTTACTGGGTCGTACTGAAGAAAGTTGAGCTAACTTAGGCAAATGACCCATTTTTTAAGCTACTATATAAAATTTGACCCTTTTTTTAAAAAAAAAAAATAGTCAGTCCAAAAGTGATAGTACATAAATACTACGACATATTCAATATAATCTCATAAAAAAAGTTGGAAAAAATAGAGTGTACACAAATCTTACTCTTACCTCATGAAAGTAACAGTTTGAGGAATGAGAATCGAACTCAAGAACAATGGGAAGAGAAGAAAGATGTTTTATAAAGAATAACTGATGAAGATTTCTTAAGAAACTAGACACATCTTAAGTGCCTACTTTCACCTTGTCTGTTTTTTTGTTGAGTTACTCGTGTTTCACCTCAAATTTCATCTCCAATATACGTATATCATCCATTAACATTGAAATCAATGTAGAACTCAATAGTCTAGCTTAGTTAGACCAGCTATGCAATATAAAATACAATCTAAAGCGGTAAAAATATGAATAAAATCATATCGAGACATGCATAAATATGCTCAATATCAAACACATACAAGGTAATTACAACTTTTTGTAGGAATGATATCATTAATATTCCTTACTCTCATGTGAATTATATGAATTTTAAAAAAAATAAAATTTCATCTTTTCACCATAATACTTAAATTGTCCTTTAAAGTTTGAAAGGAAAAAGAATTTTGGAAGTAAGCCTAGATTCCAAAGTTAAGTCCCACATAGATGGTATCTTCCAAGAATTTAGATTCCAAAATCAATGATAGTATCTTCTGGAAATTGAGTATTAAATTATAATTCCTCTCTAGTCATTGTCAAAATGTACCACAAAATAGAGTAGGACCCATAGCCAAATAATACAACATTAGGGTCAAATCTTGGTATCATATTTTTGGTCATTATCATTGATAAGCTTTGCCTCATTCTTTTGACATTTTGATTGTGAGGTTTGGATCAGTTTTTCCACACTTTGATTCTAGTTAAATAATACTTATAAGTTGAGAATTTAGGTTAATTAATAATGATTAAGTGCTAAAAATTAATATGCAAATATGTTTGATGAAGTGACTAAATTATACTGAGGTATGACACAAATTCTGACTCTCCTAATCAAAATTTTGGTTGGTGAAATGCTCTCTGGAACCAACCCCACATATTCATTCTAGCTAGGGTTCATATTGTGATAATGTGATCTAAACGTTGATTCATTTAGAGATCTAACAATAAGAATCCATGTAATTCTTGATTACACATTTCATTCTAATTAGAGGTCCGGAGTTCAACTTTTGATAGTGAGTAGTGTTTAATAGAGAGCTTAGTTTACCTTTAAAATGAGATTTACGAACCTTTAAAATGAGACTTTCTTCGTAAATTAATTAATTACTCCCTCCGTCCTATTTTATGTGGCAACATTTCCTTTTTGGTCAGTCCCAAAAAGAATGTCACATTTCCTTATTTGGTAAGTATTTAAAGGTATAATTCTTTTTTTACCCTTGTTGGTCCCACTTAATCTTGAAAAGAGTACTCCAATACATTTATTAGGAGAGAGAAAAATAAGTCTATTTTTTTGAAGGGCAATTTGGTAAACATTTCAAAGTCTTTATCTATTTACTCTATTAAACTCCGTGCCCGATCAAATATTGTCACATAAAATGGGACGGAGGAAGTAAAAAATTTCAATATGAGTATCGAGAAAAAAAAAACCCAAAAAGGAGTGTTTTTCTAGCTTCTCATAATTTTAGTGAATAAGAGCAAACGTACGTTTTGTGGGGGGTAAAAGTGATACCCTACTAGCTAATATACTAACATAATATGTCATCATATGATATAGCTAAATAAAATACTAATAAATAATTAAAGTAGAAAAGTCAAGAATTATACACGTGCTACAACACTAATATTATGCAAACTAACAAAACCTGAATAAGGGCCGAATTTCCCTATCTATATATAAACTCTTCTCCTCTATTTCTCACACTTTTCATGGTGAATTTCTACACATGAAATTTGAACTTCAAAATTCGCATTTGCAGAACAAACAAAATTTCAAATTATTGTTCAGAAATCTGAGAGATCACGAGTTTTTTTTTGTTTGTTGGAAAAATAAATAAATTATCCAGCACGGAGTGCTTTGTATTCTGTGAATCTGAAAATTTGTGCAGAGTTCAGTGTTTATTGATGTTCATCTAAAAGTTCTTCTGCAAATTGCTGCCGTTGTGGATACGTACAGGTAATTGCTTCGAAAATCTACGAAGAACAATTGTTAATTTGGAGAGAATTTTTGTTTAGGAGATCGGAGTTTTGTGATTATCCGCCATTTTACGATTCAAAATTATAGCTAGGAGTGCTCTGTTATTTTTTCCTTTTGAATTTTGTGAATCTGCAAATTTCTCTGTTTATTACAGAAAAAACAGAGCTCAGTGTTTGTTGATTTGGACGTACAGGCCATTACTGTTATTGCTTCGATAATGGAAGAAGAAATTTATTGCAGAATTTGTAGTTGTAGAGAAAACTATTCACGTGAATGCATGCACACACAAAAATGATGTATATGTATATATCAATGCAGAGGCGGATCCAGAATTTTGAATTTATTCTTGTAAATAGAACTCTAGTTCCGCGCTCTTAAATTTGGCTTTATAAAATCAGTACATGATGAGTTAGGTGATCCATAAGATATGAAATGAAAGGACTTTGAATTCTCTTTCCAACGCCACCGAGTTTGCTAAATTTCATGCTCGGATGAGGGAGATATGACCGCATTTAATTGATTTGAGATTCTGTCAACTCAATTAATTCTTTTCTGCTATGTTTTGTTTTTCTTATTCTTTTTTATTTTTATTTTTGAGGAATTTTATCTTTTTTCTTTTATATGAAGCTAAAATTATTGCCTGTAAATTAGTGCTTTTGATGTGAAAATGGATAGTGATATGAGTGAATTGTTCTATGTATATACTAATGCTTCTTTTATTATGGTTAAGCATACACAGCTGCAAATGTATATGTGGCTCATCCTAAACTTGATGAGTTCAGATTTAATAATTGTCGAAATTTAAGTGATTTTTCACATATATAATTATGTTACATGTTGAAATTACTAGGTTCAGTTGAACCCATAGACAATAGGCTTCGGTCGTGTCTTTGTAGCTATATAGGTGAACATGTTGGCACTCAAGGTGTGACCTGGTGGTCAATGAAAGTGAGTTGAGATTTGTTGGTGTAATATTCCACAAATACAATAAATTACAGTTGAAATTAAAATGACAAAAAATGAATAAACAAATTTTTAGGCTGAGGCGCGGATATCTCGCTCTCTTTAAGATTCAAGCCCACTACGGCATAATCTACATCAATCCAACAGTATCACTCTCGACTTGTCCCCTCCAGGATACAACAACGTCATACAACTCAAGCAACTCCGAATTAGTTGAAGAGTCCAAAGCTCCACAAAAGAACACCTTCCATCAACATATTATTACTCTCTTTTGTATAGTGAATATAGTTGAAGACTTAGAATATTTTCTTTGTCTCAACCCTCTCTTTCACTACTACACACTACAATATTATTTCATATTCTCATCTTTTTTACACTCTTTCACATATCTCTTGTTTTTCTTATTGTTCCCAACACAAAGAAAGACCACACTATTTATGACCACACTATTTATAGGTGATGAATTCTTTCTTGCAATGAATATGAAGATAGTGGGTAGTAAATTTGCCAAATGAATGGCTCAAATGTTACATAAGTTACAAGACATAAAGATAGAATAATGGGTGAAATGAAGAGTTGGTGGTTACATAAGTTACTAACAACTAATGACCACTTTCTTCCACAATTGATGAAAGTAAAGATGCACAAATGTGATGTCCACCAATAGACATAACATGATACATAATGTGACATATAATATATTTTTATTAATATTAAAATGTCACACCAACAAGATTTAAATCCAGCTAGACAAAAAGACTTGGTGATTCTTTTCATCCGTCCTATGGACAGAGTTACCTGGTGCCGCTAGTGGGAGGTGAACATGTTGTGTGTATGTTTGAATTTTGTACTTTGAGTGATTTTAGAGACCAAGTCATTTGAACTACTCATGGTCTTTCAAGGTTCTTCTGCGTCTCGTGGGGCTCTATTGTAGAGCATGAAAATAATTGCATCACTGTGTGAAATCTACATCCATTGTTTGTGAACAGGTAGCTTATATGAAACTATGTTTGGTATAATTTCTCATTCAGTGTCCGGCACCCAAATACTCTTATTGTATTCTCTATGGAAATCGATTTCTCATCACTAGAAATGTGTCATTGTTGTTTATCTCATTCCTTTTCTTTTTTGTGGCTGAATGCAGATAAAAAATGGTGTCTTTTGGGAAAAAGTTGAAGGGAAGACAAATCCAAGAATGGCAAGGGTATGTCAGGTGTCCTTTATTTAGCAAAACCTAGAGATTGCTTTAGATTTATGTGTTAAATTCGGCAGAAATTGATCTTGTCGATGCTCTTATTCTGCACTTCTAGATGAACTTTGTGAACTTGCTATGTTTCTTTTTACTAAAAACACAATTCCAGAAAATGTTATGCTGTGAATTACTCGATATATTTGCCGCATACATTTTGACCACAAACCTTATTGTTATGTGTGTTAATTAAAAAAATGAAGAAATGGTAGTTGCAATGTAGAAAGACAAAGTTCGCTTCTTCGAGGATTAAGGAAATAGGTTCTCTTTTTTGTGTTAGTAAAGAGAGAAAAAACTACCTGAATACTTTAATGCAGTAGTGATTAACTATGTTGCTTGGACTCTTCAAAGATCCCACTGGGTGTTTGTCGAATTGTCCAAAAGCTATGCTATTTTTGGAGGATCCGATAGGAACACGACAACATCTTTGGAGGGTCCGAGCAACATAGGTGATTAATCAAAGAGGAGAAATTTGACATTACCACCTAATGAAAAGGAATCAAAAGAAAACATTTATTTTGAGTCTGCATTATTAAGTTGAATGGTGAAGATCAATTTTGTTGCAGATACTATATCAATTACAAATTGATGAAGAGGAAGCTTAAGCAATATGCTAACCAAAGCCAAGCCGTAGTACCGGATCGTCGATTTGTTCTTAAGGATTTCTCCAGAATGCTAGACAACCAGGTAAGGAGATGGAGTTGATGCACTTGCATACTTTATCGTATAAAGGCCAAAGTAGGCCGAAACAGACAAATTCATTGTAAGTCTTCCGGCGTCTTCCTTATGTGTGATGCATGTGCCCTGTTCAAATAGACTATTCTTGTCGTTTAGTAGCATTCAAATAGCTTATCTTGGAAATAAAATTCCTGAGGATTGGCCTCTTGCTAGCTAATTACCGAGAAAGTTAGTAAGTGATTGAGGGCTACCTCTGCCCAACTCTTACCACAGGCTGGCTTCAACAGATGTCAGAGCCCTACATGCACAAATCAACTCGATCATATTAGTTCTTTTGTTCTTCCTGTGACAATTTATCAACTTTGAAGTTTGTCAGCATTTATTGTGAAAGGTTTCTAGATGTTGTATACTTAAAGAGTTATTTTGGAGGCTCTCGATGAAGTGGAATCCATGCCTAGTTCAACTTGAATCAGGATAAGAACTATTAGTATATGTTATGCATCAGTTGTGATTATCCTCATCAGTATTCGGTCTATGAAAACTAATCAGTTGTGGAACCTTCATTTTGCAGAAAGTTTTATGTTTCTGAGATCAAACTTTTAGGAAAAAGACAGGTTCTTGTTTCACTCGATGTCTTATTTGCCACATTTGTTGCTAGTAGTGACTGTTACATAATTTGTTGCTTACTCTGTCAATGTTCTGATCGTGTTGTCAAAGGCTCATTAAAAGTGTGCTCAAGCCCTGTATATCATAAACGCTTAAGGAGGGCACGTTGCCTAGCTTAAGCTGCGCTTCACTATAGGCAAGTCACTTAGGCGTGCACCTCATTGCTCATGAGTTCTATCTTGGATAGAGCATTACTAAACAAATATAATCGGCATATAAGTGTAGTAGTGGTTAAGGAAAATAATATGAATGAACTTAATACTTTTTTCTCGAATCACATATATATTTTTGTTTTTTCCCTTCATTGTGCCTTCTATAACTGAAGCCCACACTTTTATTGCGCTTTTCTCTTAAAGCCCCAATTGATCTGGAGTGAAATTTAGAGCTTTTCGCCTTTGACAACTCTAGTTCTGATAGGTTTGGAGGGGTCAATAATAGTCCTTAGAAATTAATCTTGACTATCTCTATTTGCTCGTAGCATTTACACTTCCTGTATTGGATCGAAAGGATACTTCTTATAGTGAAGAAGGCATCAGCCACATCATGGAGATATGATCATTTTCTTCTTATCTTTTGCAGATCGAAACAATAGTTCTCTTTTTGTTGGAACAACAAGGAGCTCTTGCGAGCAGAATATCTGAACTTAATGAACAGAAAGATTCTCTTCAAGAGGTGCCTGATATATCAAAAATAGACGAGTTGCGGGAAGCTTATCAAGCTGTGGGGCGTGATCTTCTAAAGCTTCTCTATTTCGTTGAAATAAATGCTATTGGATTGCGGAAGATACTTAAAAAATTTGACAAACGTTTTGGCTATAAGTTCACTGATTATTATGTCAAAACCCGGGCTAATCATCCCTATTCCCAACTTCAGCAAGTATTCAAGCACGTGGTAATATGCTAAACTCAAATAGCCAGTCCCCTATTCTTCTTCTACTATAATAATGCTACTGCTGCTAAGCCTTTGTGGACAGAATTATCTGGTTCTTGTGTTGGTGGGAGGTAGTAGGAACCCATGGAATTAGTTATGGTGCACGCAAGTTGCCCCAAACACCACGGTTATCAAAAAAAGAATAATGCTATTGCTGATAAGACAACTGCCACTATTACTTTTTTCCTTCTGAGATTTGTCTTTTAACTCGTTACTGCAAATGTCATTTCTTGACTAAAAAACATGAGATTTAGATTTATTTGCACTAGTATGCCCTAACACAACTTGTGGGATCACACTAGGTATGTTGTTGTTGTTGTTGTAGTATGCCCTAACACAAGCCATCCCTGAACGATGATTGCAGGGATTAGGGGCAGTTGTTGGAGCAATATCTCGTAATCTTGCAGATCTTCAAGACCGTCAGGGAAGCTACTTGTCAATTTATGACCAGCCAGCTCTTCCCCTCCAGGTTTAGTTTACTTGTAGTAATCAGCTTCAGATCTTTGTGCAGGTTTTATAAATATCACTCTTGTTGTTCCATTTTATGTGACACAGTTACTATTTGGAGTGTCAAAAGTTTTTCCGTGACCACTACTTTTCATATTGTGACTTATAGTACTTTTTATGTAGTTCCTAAATATGTAAATTAAATTTTATTTTAAAAAACTTGAAGATGTTTTGTCCGAGTTCACACAGAAAATTAGATAGTTTGACCGTCATACTTTGAATAGTGTCACATAAAGTGGGACGGAGAGTCTAGTTTTTTCCTGTCAAACTCCATTCATATATTCTAGATATGCTCTGCTATTTTTTTCTAATATGGTACTTTGCCTTTTTGCAGGATCCTGTGGTTGACTCGATGCAAGCAGCTGTCGATAGATTAAGTCATTCGACAAACTTTCTTAACTTTTTGGCCCAACATGCGCTTATTATGCAAGAGGAGTTACCCGCTCCTGTCGAGGAAGGAGTTGATGATCAGAGATACCATTTTATGTCGCTCCTGTTGAACTTGGCGAATACTTTCCTTTACATGGTCAATACATACATTATTGTACCAACAGCAGATGATTATTCTATGAGCCTTGGTGCAGCTGCAACGGTTTGTGGGATTGTGATTGGAGCCATGGCTGTCGCTCAGATCTTCTCGTCAGTGTATTTCAGTGCTTGGTCGAACAGGTCTTATTTCAGACCTCTGATATTCAGCAGTATAGTTCTTTTTATCGGGAATGTCATGTATGCATTGGCTTATGATCTCAATTCAATACCAGTTCTGCTTATCGGTCGTCTATTTTGCGGGTAAACCTCTCTCCTCCACTCTTTCCAGATGTGTGCATCTATACATGTGGTTTTCTTGTTATTGATTATTTAAGATATTTCTTTTTGGTACTTCGGACGACGAATGGTAGTGGTTGGAGGATGATTTATAAAATCATTTGGTGATTTCACTCTCTTTCACGTTTTTGAAGCATATCTAGTTTCATTTTTGCTGATTTGGGAGGTTAACACCAACTTTCAAAAAGTAATTGCAAATGATGTCGAGTTAGTTGATGAAACTAGTCATGGAGTTAATGAGAAGTTGGAAGAGTTTCAAATCGTGGGCTAGATAGCTCTCGGGGATTTCTCGGTTATATTAAAAATGGAATATGTTCACCCCAAGTATAGTCCCCAATAGAAAAATGAATGAAAGTGAAGTGAGATAAGATTATAGTATCTAAATTTTGGTTCAGATGCCTAAGCTCAATCTTTTAGGAAAATGCATGATATAGTTGAATTTAGGTAACAAAAGAATATACTTAATAGAATGCTGATTAGTTGGAATTATGCCTTAATTGTGGTTGTTAAACTTACATTTACTGAGAAGTAATCAATTGATTTATCGAATTTGCACTTAATCATAAGACTTGCAAGTTGACAAGATGGTGGCTTGCCCTTCTCTTCTTGAATTGCAGTTTTGGTTCCGCCAGAGCAGTGAACCGTCGCTACATCAGTGACTGTGTACCACTTAAATACCGGATGCAAGCTTCAGCGGGTTTCGTTAGTGCTAGTGCGCTTGGAATGGCATGTGGACCTGCAGTTGCCGGCTTACTTCAGACGAATTTTAAGATTTACAAGATAACCGTCAATAAAGAAACTTTGCCTGGTTGGCTTATGGCTATTGCATGGCTCATTTATTTGGTATGGCTGTGGTTCTCTTTTAAAGAACCTGTGCGTGATACTGAAATAAAAAATGTTCCTCAAGAGTCTAAGGCCGGTATGTCCTACATTTCTTTTTGGTTATAATATTAGTTATTACTATTCGAACATTACATCTATTCTCTCCTTTCCTCTTATTCTCTGTAATCTTTAACTAAGAATGCAATCTTTAGTTGATACTATTCGAACATTACATATATAGTTGGTACTAATCAAAAAGGATCTGATAATAAATCTTTTTGATCAGTAGAACCCGGTTCCCTTGAAAAAGGCATTGTGGAACCATTGCTGTTAAAACCACCGGAGAATCAACAAGATGAGGATGAACAAGAAGGTGACGAGAGTGAAGAAGCTCCCGAGGACTCTCATAAACCTGCTAATTCTATAGTAGCAGCATACAGATTGCTCACTCCTTCTGTGAAGGTATGTTCAAACTATGAGCTCCTTGCTTCTTTTTCGATCCAATAAGCATGCAGCAAGTGATTGATCAATAGATTTCTCAAAACAAACGAAAAGGAAATGAAAGATGAAACATAAATCATGGATTAACTAAGCCCTCTCGGGGACTTTGTTAAAGAGGAACCTCATGTAAATTCCTTTTGTATGAAAGAGTAATCACATGGTTTTATTCTTCACTCTGGAAATTGATTCTTTGGAGTTCAACTACCAGCAGGGACAGAGCCAGAGTGTATGAAGCGGGTTTGGCAAAAAACCAGTAAATTTTGGTTCAGCCTCTGTATTTATCTTATACAAATTCATTTAATATGTAAAAATTATTACCAATAACTCAAATTGACTAAAATCCCGAACCCATGTGTGTTTCAAATTCTGGCTCCGACTCTGACTACAAGTATGTGATGCATGTTTCCCTGATGTTTCATACTCTTTTGATTTTTCCAGGTTCAATTGTTAATCTATTTTATGCTGAAATATGCTATGGAGATTTTACTTTCAGAATCTAGTGTCATCACGACATATTACTTTAGCTGGTCAACAGGCCATGTGGCAGTTTTTCTTGCGTGTCTTGGCCTCACGGTTCTTCCAGTAAATCTTGTTGTTGGGAGCTATATAACTAACATGTTCGAGGACAGGTAACTTCTTTCGCGCACACATATGTTAATGGATGGTTACTTTCTGGTCAATAGTCAATACTATTTGCTTTTTTTTTGCCACCTCTACATGTAACCGATATAGTTTATGGCTTGGAGTATAAAATAAAGAAATGTTTTGGCAACTTTTTCGCATAGAGTTCACGTCAACTGAAAATTCACCATAGGTTTATCATATATAAATCTTCATCATCAGAAATTGAATGCCGAGTTTCTTTTGTTTGCAGGCAAATTCTGTTGGCATCTGAAATTATGGTTTGTGTTGGTATACTGATGAGCTTTAATGTTATAATCCCGTATTCTGTGCCACAGTATGTCTGCTCGGGGCTCTTATTATTTGTATCTGCTGAAGTGTTAGAAGGTATGATCCCCTCTTTTCGTTGTCTTTCTTAAGAAACACTCATCTTTAATTGTCAATTGATCTATCAATATGGAAAATCAAAAATCGTGTAGTTGAATAAAAGTTGTGCTCAAACTCTGAATAACTCGAAGAAAAAGGAGATAATGTCGTGTCCAAATAGCAAGTGTGGACACAGACTCTACTCATTAGAAAGATTAGAGTAGATACTCGAAAGAATGGCATATACTGGCTTCTAGTGTGTGATAGTTTCAATAAAGTTTGCTTATAGTTCAACAAAAAGAGTTGCTTCATGATCTATTAAGGGAGTCGACGATTTTAGAAATTAGGTTAATTGTAGCACGTTGATATAAGTGAATTCATTTCTATATACTATTATGTGTATAAATGGTGTTCGTAGTTAATACTTCTTTGACATATAACAAAACTTGGCGATCTAACGATTCTCAATGATAATACTATGTTATTGTTAGTTTTATATCATGTACATTATAAAAAGTTATTTTGGCTTTGGCTCACTTCAGGTGTAAATTTGTCACTCCTCTCGCGAGTCATGTCATCTAGACTTTCTCGTGGAACCTACAATGGTGGCCTCTTGTCTACAGAAGCCGGAACCATTGCTCGGGTGATTGCAGATGCAACCATAACTCTGGCTGGGTACTTAGGGGAGAGTATGCTCTTGAATATTACTCTTCTCCCTTCGCTCTTCATATGCATTGTGTCCATTCTCGCCACCTTTTGGACATACAATTCTCTCTATTGATTTAGTCTCGTGTATTTAGATGATCCTCAGCACCCAGAAATCATTTCTGCTTTCAATTATTTTATCGATTTGTTTTTGTTTTTTGTACTCTTAGTTCCATTCATCTGTATTATTGCTATAAATTGAAAGTGGCACCAGTGGATCATTAGCATAGATGATACTAAATTGATCCCTGTAATGGTTGTTACGTTCATCTAGTTGTTATTATTAAGGAGCTAAAGAAAAGAGTTACGTGAGTCCATGGATTATTATGCCCCGGTATTGTATCCCATCATTTCTTTCTTTGTGATTTATCAATGGATTTTCTTTTTGTATTTTTAGTTACTAGTATACGTGCCCACGCGATGCACGGATATTTCAAAATGTAATAATTTTTAATTAAAAATAACTAATTGAATTATTATTGAGTTATATGTGTAATCATATATAATATATATACACTTGATGTTAATAAAATTTTAGCCTATTCTATGTGCAGATAAGTTCTTCCAAGATACCAAAGAAGATTAATGGCATATGTATAAGACGATGAGCCTGATGTTTGTGCTAATTAATTAAATTTTAAATTCATAGAACAAATTTGAATATAGTATTAAAAACAATGACTATACTTTTAGCTAAAATCTAAATATAATTTGCAAAACATATTGCAATCTCTTTTGCACGCTCCTTTAGTTGAATCCTACAAAATAAAATGATTTCATTTAATTAAATATAATTTCATAAAATAAGAATACATAAAAGTTTAGTGACTAAAAAAAATAACATAACTAAAAAACACACCAAACATATCACTTAACAAATATTATCTTATTAACATGATAAGACTAACTTTTTAAAATTTATTTATCAATTGTGAAATGAAAAATGTTTGATTTACAACTGTTTTTATAAGGCTAGTAGGGAAGGAAAAATCATTTCATCCAACTTAAATTTGGCGTAAGATTTTGTGTTGTGTGCAATAAAATTCATAGTTTATTGATGAATTCACCAAATATTACTTACCAACATAAAGAAAAAGTTCATCCAATTTTAAGTACTTTTGTTGATGTTAAACTCTTTTCACTATATATATATATATATTGTGAATAATATTGGACATTTATTTTATATCCCACGAGATAAAAGACATTCTGCTCCGAAATAGGGGTAATTTGAATGGTAAAAATCATATAAGGATGATGTCTTTCATTATTTGGAGTACAAATGCCAATTGAATTAAATAAATTTAGAAATTGTACATCTAACATCATGTTTTAATTTAGAATTATTAGAATAGGATAGTCTTGAGAACGTCAACAATAAGTTTGTCATATCGTCATCTGCAGAGTTCTATGGCAAGTTGAATACTATTAAATTGTAGTTTATTAAGAATGTATTGATAAATATATACATCAATAGTAACAAATGAACTTAAGTTTAATTAGAATTTATTAATTGTTACTTAAATTTTATTGTATCATCTCGTTTTAATGTGATCACATCGTTACCTTAATATTTTCTTCTCATTTTATCTTCACTTATTATTTAATAATTTTATTTTTTTCATTTGCCCTACCTTTTTATAATAGTTTTATCATTGACTACATTCAGAGTTAGAAATAATAAAAATTGTTTTGAGATAGTGCGTTTCCACCAAATATTGAATTAACACACTATTGTGTTAGAAAGTAACACCATGGTGTTCGAACTAATAGTAAAAGTTGAACTCTAACTTTTTCCTAGTGCATGGTGATTTCTCTAATGAAAAGGTAGATTACACAAACAAATACATTAAAGAACAAACACATTAACATAATAGAAGCTTTTTCTCATAATAGCCAAATGTTTATAATCAGCAACAAAATCAATTATGCTGCAATTAACATGTGGAGCATCCAAAAAGCAATGATCATAAAATTGAAATATGGGTTTACTCCTTCTCTAACATAGAGAACGGTCATAAGATTTCTTCAAAATTGAAATAGATGGTTATTTACTTTACTTATATAAAAGTTCATCAAAAGAAAAGAAATCATCGCTGATATATAATTTTCTTCTCTATCACAATATTCTGCCTTATTTGATGTGCGTGTTGTATAAGTCTATAAAGGTCCATTCATATGAAAATTTTCTCAGGCATTTTGTTGATCACAAAATATAAAGATTTAAATCAAGAAAAATTATTGAATATTTTTAGTAAATGTCCTAAAACAATTGAACAAAAAATAAATTGATCTCAATTATTACCTTGTGATCCATAAATGCCAAAATTCCAATTATATTCACGAATGATATCAACTTTTCATTGTCGTGCAATTTGCTGAGCGGAGGTTTTTAGATCAACAATCATAAGATGATAAGTTTTCAAATATTTTGAGATGTATTTATATAGGATAGTAACCCAAGTTTTCTGACTCAACAATTGACAGTTATTTTTTAAAATCATATAATTTATTATTATTTTTAAAAAAAATTCAAGAATTTTCTGAGCACTTTTTTCTCTCCTATTATATATAGATAGATATTCATTTGTATTATTGCTATAAATTGGAAGTTGTCCCCAATGGATCATGAACATAAATAATACTAAATTAATCCTTGAAGTGTGATATGATAATCATACAAGGGGAAGGTAGAGTATAATGTAGTGTTGCGATTATGAGTATTAAAGTTTATAATAATATCTATATTTCTCCCCATTTTGATAGAAAATATTATTTTTTCTTAAAATTTTAGAATGTGTTTGTCATTGCATTTTATTTGTTATTCTATAAAATATTTTAGTATATCAAACACATAAGTGATAAGTATTTCTAATTAGATCATGATTTTTATACCTTTTAAATAAAGTGGCTTTCCATTTAAAAGTAATGTGTGCTTTTATTTTTAAATCAACAACATTATGCATACAATACTAGTACTATATCATACTATTAACTTCTTATAACCAATTAAATTGCATTGAGTTATGTAAAAACCTTTAAGTACACTGTCAATTTCGAGTAATAAAGTATATGTCCAACAACAATTTCATTCTCAAAAAATTAATAAATTTGAAGTGTTTTTGGACACATATTAACAATCAAATACTTCAAAATATCCACTTATTCATTGCTCGAGAAATACACTACTTTGAACCTCAATGAAAGAAAAAAGAAGGTATAAATTAAGGGAAATTGTACCTCGTAATTGATTCGAAGTACAATCAACTTTTTTGGAGATCAAGTATTACAAGGAGGTTCATATCATCCCATATATGTTCAAGAAACATGTTTCAACTCCCGAATCACAAAGAATAATTCTAAGAGAAGAATCAAAATATAAACATAATTGTAATTATATTATTTACTAATAAAAAAAAATTTAAAAATTATTTACTAATAAAATCTTTTTTTTCTTCAACAACAAAAAAAACCAGCAACTTCACTTTCAAATAATTTTTTTTATCCATTATGACATAAATACATAAAGGTTCATATGTTGAGATGGCCGAGTTGGTCTAAGGTGCTAGATTAAGGTTCCGGTCCGAGAGGGCATGGGTTCAAAATTCAAATCTACTCTCAACATAAATGTTTTTTTTTTTAAAAAAAAACATATACAATGCTCAATCCATATACATAAATGTTTTTTTTTTAATAAAAAACCCATATACAATGATCAATCCATATAAAATGCTCTTTTGGATTCTACGATAGATATTTTTTTATAATCGTAGTTTCGGGTGAGTTCTTGCATATCTCGATTATTTTTATGGGGTATTTGTTATCTTTCATCTGGGATGATCTAGAGGTAGATCGATCGATTACGAATTTATATGAACTCAATAATTTTTACCTATATCATGTACATATCAATTAACAAATTCACTAAATAATGTTAAATAGTGATGATTAAATCTAGTTATTATTATAGTATTTAGTTGAAGTTATGAGAAACCCATAAACATTATATATTATATTCTGAATAGTCAACGTTATAGAAGAGAATGATCGGATTTGATTCGAATCGAACTATAATCTTTGTTTGCTGATTAATTCGAATCGATTAGACTTAATTCCCAATAGATTTATGGATTTATATTCTAGCCCATTTTCGACATCAAGTGATAGAAAAATGTGATAATTGGGAAATAATGAAGAGGATATTTATCAATCTAGAACTTTAGGTCATATCATTTAGGTAATGCATTTAAAACACCAACAACAAGTTTCCTAATTCCCATCAACGACAGTTAGAATCAATTGCAGTACCATAAAAGATTGTTGTAAAGTGGTAAGCACTATTTTATTCTTAATTAAAAAAATTATGTTTGCGTCCTACTATAGAGTCATCTTTAATAAGGAGCAGTTTACCATTGAAAGTGAAACTTTCTGCTACGAATTCGAATTAATTGGGTCACAAAGCGAGTACGGACCATCGGATGAGACGACAACAATAACACATATGAAATCTTACTGGGAGTATGAGTAGAGTAGAGCGTATGTAGATCTTATTTCTATCTCGTGAAGGTAGAAATGTTGTTTTCGAAAAGACCTTTGACTCAAGTTACAATGAGTAGAGTAGAGTATCATGATTAATATTCAGTCATTCTAAAGAGTAATTTGATAATAATTTATAAAGACAAAAATGAAAAGTAATATCTAATTAGTATATTAATATTCTTTTCTTAAAAGATATGTAATCTTATTAAAAAGAAAATATTCTGCGCACGTTAATAAAATTCGAAAAGAGTCACACCTCGAAAGATGTAATCTTGTTAAAAAGAAAAAAGAATTTAACTATGTGAGGAAAATCTTCACTATAGGTTGCTAAACTAAAAAGAAAGATGTTTGCGTGGTGTCTAGTACTCTATTATTGACTCCAAAAAGATAATAAAATATCAAACACTTTAAGTACCAGTTACCAAACATGTAATAGATTCAGAATTTAAAATTTATAAATTTTTATAACAAATTAAGTTTATATATAATAATAATTAAATTCATAACAAAAATATATATTAATATTTAGTGAATCAATTAATATATATATATAATTATTATTTTTAAATATTATTGAATCCAGATAAACAATAAATAATAATCTAGATATGTCCTTGGTAACCATGGACTCTTAGCAGTGAAGCCTATAACAAGGAGTGGATCAATTTCTTATCAATAATATATATATTTCCTTTATTTCAGTTTATATGACTTTATTTTCTTATAAGATGTTCAAATCATCAAATGAATATTAACATATTTTCATATTTAAAAATACTTAAAAGTCATCAAGTATCAATTCCATAATAATACTAATGTAAAAGAATTGATTCTTTACTTGTTGAAAATTCGTAAATCGAATTCACTTTCTTAACGCAGCTTTCACTTACTCACTTGAATGGGACTCGATCATTAGTCTTTTCATTTGTAGGATCATTCGTTGTACATTCTCTCACTATTATCTGCTAAGAAAATTAAAATCAAATACATATATTTGTTATTATATGTACTACTGAAAAAGTTTCAAACTAACTAGTAGGCAAAAGAATAGAATCAGCTAATAGACGCAAATAAATATAATATACAATAAATACTTCTTACTTTACTCTTAACTAAAACATGTTGAAAATCACATATTTCAGAAAGAAAAAAAAGTAATTAATTCTATATCAAAGAAGTTGTACAAAAATAATCATCAAAATAATAAGTGGTTGTAATAACACTAAAGTCAAGTTTGGCTGTCAACACTCTACTAATAGTTTGTGATATAATATTCAATTGATCAGGAAGAATTTACGAAGTCAAATTTAACCAATAAATTTGGTAATAAAAAGAGATAAAACTTTAAATCGGTGGTTTACAACTTTGAACATTTTAATTAATTAGGCTTATTACATGTTCTATATATATATATATATATATAACTTTATAACAAGAGTGATTATGTGCTACTTCCTAGTTCCACAAATGCTATTAAGAGAGGGGAAAAGGAAATGCATTGAAGATCAATAGAAAAGGCATAAAACGTATACATCAAATGCGATTTATGAACAAATTTGAAATTTTTAAATATATATACAGTCGAACATAAAATATTATGTCAAGTATCTCAACATATAATATTATACAATATTATATCTTGATAAATTCGTACTTTTTTGCGAGGTTACATATAAATTTATATATTTCTTATAAGTGAAGATCGGAGGAGGAAGATGCAATAACTTATTTCGTCTTAAACTTTAATTATAAATTATATCTAATAGTTATTAATTGTATTTATTATTTTATTTTATTTTTGATTAATTTTAGTTTTGACCCTTATAGCATTTAATTAAGTATATTTAACTTTTAATTAATTTAAGTATCTATTTTTTACTCCTTAATATAAAAATGTGTGTTATTTGGAGTATTTTATAACTATATTTACTCAATTACAAAGTAACAATAAAAATCTAACATAACGCATCAACATTTGTAAATTTTGATTTTGATCCTTGTAATATTTAATTAAGTATATACCGTTTTCAATTAATTTAAAATGTGTATTATGATTCCTTTATTCAAGAAACACGTGATATTTAGATTATTTTTAAAATTATACTACTTTCAAATGTGAATTAACAATAAAAAAATTAACATGCCACATCTCTAGTTAAACAATTTACGCTTTTCATTAAATTTGAGTAGATTTATAGAAATTAAAAGTGAATATATCAATTAACTAAAGATTAAATATGCTTAATCATAAATTATAAGACTAAATTGAAATTAGATTCCATGAGAAATAGTCCAATCTTATTCACAAAAAATGAATTTGGAGTCAAGTTTGGCTGTCATATTATTATTATTAGTATAATAGAAGTGGGGCCTTTTTTTTTATTATTATTATCAAATTATTAATTATTATATTGAAAGTGGATTTGTCCCTAATGACAAAAAAACAGATAATAGATCTGGTATTTTTCCATGTACCTTTAGAAAAAAAATTCTCTTTTTTATTTTATTATTGAAGTTTAAGATCAAATAACTACCAACATTACCACAATAACAATAATAATGTTTGTAGTGTAGTCTTGTATATATGAAAAATTAAAAAGAATAGATTATACATAAATTTTATTCTTATTTTTATGAAATAAACATTCGATTAAATCCACCTCTAAATTTATGTAATATGTGAATTTGGCAAAAAAAAAAACTAAACTAATGTAGAGATCCTTTTTTTTTTAAAAAAAGAAAGAAAGTATATATAACATTAAAGTAAAAATAGGTGATTATTATATCAAAATTGAAACAATGACTTCGACTTGTGTTAAAGGAGCTTTTAGCGTTAACCAACATTTATGTATGCGATAAGAACCCATAGGCCATAGCTCTCAAAGATAGGACTGGGAATAAAATATAGAAAATCAAATTATCAAATTGAATCGAATTAATTTTTTTGATAATTTGGTATTTGGTAATTTGGTATTTGGTATTTGATATGGTTTTCGAGAATAATATGTTAGAATTATGGTATTCGAGTTTAGATTTGGTATGAGACATGAGTACTATTTGATATTCAGTATTTCCCGAATACCAAATTATTTATTTACTGAAGATCATATATTAACATGTGCACTGCTCATTAGTATAAGTCCAAAGAAAAAATTAAAGAATAAACCTTACAATTCAAACACATATGTCTTTTAGTTGTATCGATTTGCTTTTCTTGGTGTCTTCTTACTTGTTGATATTCTATTATATTGTGCCTCTACATAAAAAAATAGAAATAATTGGAGAAAAAGTATTAACTTTGTAATACAATCGACTACAACTTCAATACGATATTATCGAATACCATACCGAAGTTTAATTTACCGATTACTGAATTATCAAATCAATATTTAAAAATTTGGTATTTGATATCTACTTTTCACTACTAATTACCGAATTACTAAATTTAAAATTTGAGAATCCCAAACCGAATACCGAACACCCACCCCTAATCGAAGAAACCGGCATTTATTTTTTCAAATCATATATTTATCATAATTAAGTTATAAATTAAAAAGAAAAATGTGCATTTTTGTTTATGGTAAATAGTAAGAGCTTCTATAATTAAGAATACATAAAATTTTATATATAAATATCTTGTTTCTTATCCTGCTATTAAACGAACTTCTTACTTTATTTTATTACTCTCTCCGTCTCAATTTATATGACACTTTTTAGATTTAAAGATTCAAACAAGTCTATCTTTGATTGTAAATTTTTCATACAATCTTTTAATTATTTGAATTGTCAATTATTATAACATATAATACTTTTTATAAATATATAAATTATATTTTAAAATAATTGAAGATTTTACAAATAATTTTTTTATCAAACTTAAATTATTTAATTCTTGGAAAAAAAAATATGTCACATTTTGGATAAATATACTTTTCCTCCATACGATCACATGTATACATGTCTGCCGAACTATTTATTTATTTTCTTTACAAGTCTGCGGAATATCAAAATGGAAAATTTCTTAGCAGTCTCCACTCTGCAGTTAGTATAAATATGTGAATGCCTTGCAAGCACAAAACATCACTCGCCTTTCTCTCTCCTCTGCAAAACGAAAACGTGTGTGTTCGCCGGCGCTTAATTCGAGGAGATTTAGAGTGAGAGAAAACGGTGTGTTCACCGGCGGTTATTCCGATCTGCTCAGTTTAACACCGACTCGGAGAAGAAAGAATACGTGTGTGTGTGTGTGTGTTCGCCGGCGGTTATTTCGATTTGTTCAGTTTAACACTGTTTAATAATAGTCGAAGAGAAGAAATCGGAAAATGGCAGCTCAACCGAAGAATGTCGGAATTCTCGCCGTCGAGATTTACTTTCCTCCTACTTGCCTACAGCAGGTACTTTCTCTTTCTCACAAATACACATACACTTGTGAAACTAATGGCCTGTTTGGTTATGTTTTTAAGAGATCGGAAATGCTTATTTGAGCTGTTTAGTGTTTTAGTCAAATTTCCGGAGAAAATAACTTGTTTTTGAAGCTTAAAAAATAAAATTAAAAAAATTCCGATGGTACTTTTTTGGAAAAACTTCAAATTAGAAACAGTTTTGAAAAGTTTAGAATTGTTTTTCGAATGGACACAAATTATTTTTCACTTAAAAACTAGTACAAGCTTATTTTTGAAATTTAGCCAAACAGGCTATAAACTTTGATTATAGATTACTTTGATTACTTGAATGATTAGCATACTATATTAAGTGCTTTAAATTGGTTGAGAATTGAAGGTGGAGAGAGTGGGGGAGATCGACTAACTCTTGGCACGTGGTTGAAATTTGGGAAATTTTAATTTTTGTCACTTTCTTATACGGAATTTTCTTTTCTTTATTGTCTTTTTTTCTAAATCAAATTAGAATATCTTTTTTTTCATTTGTTTTATTTCTGGTAAAATATTCCTTAAATGCTTTTTTTTAATCTCTTTTTTTTTAATTCAAAATCCCTTAATTGTTTCATATAGAGATTCATAGAAAGCTCCGCTAATAGTGCATATATGAGCATGATGAACTTTATTCCCTCGGAGTCAATTTTATGTTGTATCGTTTTGACTCAACATAGAGTTTAAAAAAAATGAAAGACTTTTGAAATTTGTGGTATAAAATAAATTTTAGATGTATGGGTGACTATAAATCATTTCATTCAGAGTAAAAAGATAATAATTTAAAGTAAAGTTATTTCTAATTATGAAAAAATGATTTTTTTTTGGGACAGACTAAAAAGAAAAAGATGTCATGTTAATTGAGACAATTAAATTATTATATTTTTACTCTGTTAATTGAGACAAGTTTAAGGCAATTAAATTCTGATCACTTGCAAAAAAAGAAAAAGAAAAAAATTCATTTTATTTTGCATTATATAGGAAGCATTGGAGGCTCATGATGGAGCAAGCAAAGGGAAATACACAATTGGTCTTGGACAAGATTGTATGGGCTTTTGCACTGAGGTGGAAGATGTTATATCAATGAGGTATGTCTCCCTCATCGGAAAATTACATTGCATAAATTGGTCATATTTTTCTTTTTATGTAGATAAACACTTCTTCGCGTGTTTAGTTCTTTATATTCTGAAGTATGTAGTTTGAAGGTGTTAGTAGTTTCTTCTGCTAGATGAACAACATGATAAATTTATCATTGTAATTTTTGTCACTGTACTGTCTTCTAATTTAATTGTTCATGCTCAGTTTGACAGCAGTTACTTCCCTTTTGGAGAAGTATGCTATTGATCCAAAGCAAATTGGTCGTCTAGAGGTTGGAAGTGAAACCGTAATTGATAAGAGCAAATCCATCAAGACATTCCTGATGCAAATATTTGAGGTACGCAGTTCTAGCAATGCTTGTTTAGTAAATCGTCTATCTTGGCACGTTCAATGAATCGAATATGTGTTTTATGACTTGTATCCTAGACTTCTGGCATATTAAGCAAACCGATTGATCAACCAAAATAAAAACTAGATAGTTAGAGATTTACTCACTACACACTAGCTCAAGATGATGAATATATCTTGCAGCCAAGTATTAGGACAGAGATTTCAAAGGTTGGATCCGCTTAATTCTGCCTGAAATATGTTGTAATGTCAACTTTTTGGCCCTGAATGCACTTGCTCATCCTGTTTGTTGAAAAAAGTGAGTTTATTGTTTGTTGTACATCATCCTTAAACATTGATTGTTGCATCTGTTTTGTCTTACGATGATATGAAATGAGCTTAAATGAAGAAGTGGGGATTCATATACCCGCGCAACTTGTTTGAGGCTTGACACGTAGTTATTATTGTTGTTGTATGTGATTTATTTTTGTCTCACTTGACATTCCACTTCACAAGCAGAGCTTTACATTCTGACTAACAGGAATTTTGTTCAATGAAAACTTATCCTGCTTCCTTACTGTGTCAAACAAGCAGACATGTGGAAATACTGACATTGAAGGAGTCGACTCAACTAATGCATGCTATGGGGGAACTGCCGCATTGTTCAACTGTGTGAATTGGGTCGAGAGCACTTCATGGGATGGTCGCTATGGACTCGTTGTATGCACTGATAGTGCGGTAAGCTCATCACATTCATAGAATTTCTACAGCATGTGTGTTGTCTTTCAAAATATTGAGTTTGCATTGCTCATTTGGTACATATTTGTGATGAATTTGAGCATCTGCATGATAAACATTCACTAATTTCAGGAGCTTATTTTGACAGGTCTATGCTGAGGGAGCTGCTCGGCCTACTGGAGGTGCTGCAGCAATTGCTATGCTAGTTGGGCCAGATGCTCCTATTGTGTTCGAAAGCAAGATTAGGGCTAGCCATATGGCCCATGTCTATGATTTTTACAAGCCCATCCTTGACAGTGAATATCCAGTAATTCACTTAAGCCCATGCAATCGTTAATCATCCGTTTTTACACAGGAGTGCTTTGATATGTTGGTTACTGGACAAAATTTAAAAGAAATATATAGGAAATTGTTTATTGGTATATGAATTTCCATATGTGCTCTATATGATGGTTAATTGGTAATTAATTTTTGGTTTGCAGGTGGTTGATGGCAAGCTTTCACAAACTTGTTATCTTATGGCACTTGATTCTTGCTACAAGAGCTTATGCAACAAGTAAGCTGCCGGTTGAGCACACATTCTAGTATTCCAAACGAACCTCTCTATTACAGTGTTTAACAACCTCTTCGTTCACATTCTAGATATGAAAAATTGGAAGGCAAGCAGTTTTCGATTGATGATGCAGCCTATTTTGTTTTCCATTCACCATACAACAAGGTACTTTATGGATCCAATACAGAATTTTGATCTTTTTTCTTTGCAAGTAAAATGATGATAAGGATTACCTGAATGTTTGTTTTATTTAATCCTGCAGCTTGTACAGAAGAGCACTGCTCGGTTGATGTTCAATGACTTTACAAGGAACGCTAGGTGTGTTGCAAATATTCCGTACTAAAGGAATTGCTTTTTATTTTGTAAACGGAATTCAGTTGGCTGATCTTATTCGATTTTGCATTTGCAGTTCCATTGATGAGTCATCTAAAGAAAAGCTGGCACCTTTTTCATCCCTAACTGGTGATGAGAGTTATCAAAGCCGTGATCTTGAGAAGGTCCATGCATAAGCTTTCATATTCGTTGATTTCCAAGAAATATTGTCTTTTTTTTTTCATTTTCAAATGGCTTCGTGTTGATCTTCCAGTATATGTTCAGAATGCTGAAAATGAAGCTTTCAGTAGGAAGAATTGCCTTAACAATTATAAATGTTGAGATTGGAACTAACTAGTGGATTATGACTATTGCATATACAGACATCCTGGCAAGTGGCAAAACCATTTTATGACGAGAAGGTAAAACCAGCCACATTAGTACCAAAACAAGTTGGCAACATGTACACCGCGTCTCTCTATGCGGCTTTTGCGTCCCTCCTTCACAACAAGCACAGCTCATTGGTAACTACGAGCTACTTCTTTTTCTTTTGGCTCGTTTTCTTGCTATAATCTATCGTGTTTCTTATAATTTCAAATGATTTTGTCAACTCAGGCTGGACAGCGGGTAGTCTTGTTCTCTTACGGGAGTGGATTGACTGCAACAATGTTCTCATTAAAGCTTCACGAAGGTCAACATCCTTTTAATTTGTCAAACATCGCAGCTGTGATGAACGTTGAAGAGAAATTGAAGTCGAGGCATGAGGTATGATAAAAATCGTCTTTATAATTTACTCATGGACGTTGAACTCGTTGCCAACACTCTTGACGGTTCAGTTCCTTAACTATCTTTGACAAACAATCTTTTGTGCAGTTCACTCCTGAAAATTTCATCGAAACGATGAAAATAATGGAGCACAGGTACGGGGGTAAGGACTTTGTGACGAGCAAGGATTGCAGCCTTCTAGCTCCGGGTACCTACTACCTCACAGAAGTCGATTCGAAGTACAGAAGATTCTATGCCAAGAAATGTGCTGAGAATGGACTTGCCAATGGTCATTGAAGATAAGTCCCTAGTATGATGTAACTTACATGAAATTGGCTTGTACTCTTTAAATTATTGTCAGCACATAGCAGAATAATTACTTCATAATAACATATAGTTTCTTTCTACTCTCCAACAAACTCAATATATTGTTTCTTGTATTCTCATCTGTTTGAGAGATGATTTAAAAAATCATCAATGTAATGTAGTCTTATATATGAATTGAGAAAAAACTATATTTTGAGATCAGCTATATGAATCCATTGCATCATTCGTTCTTACATAGTATCAACTATTACAAGATCAAATCGCAAAATAAAACTCGAGAAATAATATTGAAAAAATCAAGAATAAATACTTGAGGAGTCCAAAAAAACATAGGACTACATGATCATTAGTTGAAGTTGACATTGGCTTGATAAGTCATTCCTACTTGCCAACTAGAAGGTGCAACATTAGTAGCTATAATTGTTTCTTGAGATGTGTAAGAAGTGATCTTAAAAGAAAGTGTTTGGCCACTTAGAGTTGCAAATGCTTGATATGAAGCTCCCCAGTTATGGCTCATAGCTAACCAACTTGTTTTAGTTCCCTTCACCCACATACTTGCAATATCTCCACCTCCACCAACATTCATCACATATACCAATAACCAATACCCATTTCCTTGAAGACTAAACTTGATTCCACCTTTTTTAACACAAGGTACCCTACAACCATGAGAGCAATGGTACATGTTAGAGGTAGTAAATATCATATAGAATAGTCGAGGTGCACACAATTGATTCTACCACTATTATTATACGTATAAATATTTACTTTTTAAATTTCTTGCTACACTTATATTTATAGTTTGAGTTGATGGGAACAAATTAAATGCAACTCCGAAATAGTCAAGACTCCAGAACATATATCAAGAATCAGGTGATAAAACAAAGATTAACATGTTAAATTTCTTCTTTTTTTTAGTTTTTCATCCGATATTCGACACCTGCTTTGGTGCCCGACTAATCAGATTCTCACAGAAAAGTCCTATTATAAGGGGGTAAAACGTTCTCTCTACCCAAGGCGACTTCATTTCTAGGGATCGAAAGCGAGACCTTTGGTTGGAGGAGTGCTTACAACTCCACCACAACCTTTGACAGCCACTAAAATATTAAAGACATAATACATAAGTAGACACTCAAACTTGACCTCAGTTGTCAAGTAAGCACTCAAACTTTGAAAGTACACATCTAAACACCTCAACTTGGTCTCAACTGACAACTAAACACTCTAACGTATTCCCACTATGTATCATGGACACCCGACACGGTGACACATAAATTTTGGAGGTGTCTAGATTATATCATTTTGTAAGTTGGAATGTTCAACTGACAGAGTGGAGACAAGTTGAGATATGAATACTCAAAATTAGAATGCTTACTTACCTGCTAAAATCAAGACTGAGTGTCTGTTTATGTATTATGCCAGTATTAAATGTTCAACCACAAAATGAATCATTTACCTTCGATAAGAAACAGGGACAATTCCAGCCTTCCATTGAGCAATTTTCATGAAAGCAGGTTTAGCCATATCAAAATGTGTTCTAGGTGGATTACACCAACCACCATTGTTACTGTCTTGTGCAGGATTTGGTGGACAGAGATTTGTTGCTGTCACTGTTACAATTGTTGAGTAGCAAGAGTCTGACTGCACACATTTTATTTGGAAACATTGTCCACATGCAAATCCCTTGCTGTATAATACTGAGCTCAATGCTGCTGTATCTGTTCCATAACCTGATGTGACCAAATTTCCAAATCCACACGCTCCCCCTACAAAAAGATTTCACATAATTAATTAGTGTGGTTTTATCTATT
The DNA here is from genome assembly GCA_029582685.1 of Solanum piurae. NCBI lineage: Eukaryota > Viridiplantae > Streptophyta > Magnoliopsida > Solanales > Solanaceae > Solanum > Solanum piurae. The sequence continues at coordinate 27,219 of JAJOOO010007541.1, forward strand.
GTAGCAGGTAATCTGTCTTATTTCACAGGTTAACAAGAAGATATTACACTACAGAGCGTTTTAATCTTTTATCGTTCTTTGAGCCGAGGATCTATCAGAAACAGACTTTCTATTTTCTCAAGGTATGTAGGGGCAACATCTGCATACACTCTACCCTGATCTCAAGATCTCACTTGCAGGATTAATTAAACTGAGTTTTGTTGTAGTAGGTAATATGTCTTATTTTGCAGGTTAATGCTATGTTGTTTGGACTCTTCAAAAATGTAGTCTGACACCGTAACACGTATTGATTCCTCCAAAAATAGTGTAATTTTGGTGCTAATGAAATGCGCGATGTTTTAGATTTGTCTAGTAGGTCTAACAATTGTAGTAAAGAGTTTAAATTCTACGTACTGACCAACATAAAAAAAATATTTACGCAATGGAAATGTCTTTAAAGAATCCGTGTTTTCTAATAGTATAACATGCTATCACAAATTAAATTTATTGATTGTGTAAAAATACTTTTGTACTTACCCATATATATAACTTAAATCATTAGAATAAATATTGAGGATGTCTACAAGTGGTATGGTAGTATAATGAAATGCTTTTATACAAACATATTCCACCATAATAATATCACTCATTGCTAAAATAAGGCAATACTTCTACGTGAATTTTCGCTATTTATACATAAAACGTCATAATAATGAATATAAATCAAAATAGTTTATCGGTTAAGTAAACACACCCATGGTAGCTGAAGCACTCTCATCGCCATAGAACGTAGCATGAGAGGGTTGCCAAGCTGTTGCTTGAAAGCCGCTAGGGGTGTCACCATAGCCCCCACCATTTGCTAGATCGATGATTGCTAGTGTTGCAACCACCAAGAACATTGTCAAGATCCATCTATGGTGAAAAGAGGCCATGAAAAATTAGCTTACAATCAAGAAAATTGTAATGGCTTATTTGAATTTTGTAAAGATATAAGACCTTAATATATAGTTTTTTTTGTGTATGTGTATAAATAATGTTACAAAAATGTAACACTTCGTGCCAACACGAACAATGTAACCTTTATAAGTCAACTTTGGTATTTGAAAATGAATTATGTTTTATAGAAACGTGCTGGCAGGTTATAAACTTACATGTTGTACATTACTATTGTTATTTAGTGCCATTTTCTTGATTTAATGTTTTCTACTAATAATGGAGAACTCATTTTTGAACAAATAAACACATCCTACGTGACATTTCTATTTCTTATGTGGCATCCTACTTATATTATGACGTGTGTGTCTACTTGTTCAATTTTAAACAAGTTTAGTTGAAGGGCGTAGATGTCAGCTGAACCCAAGTAAAATGACATATTTATGTATTATGCCTATTACAACGGTGACATTTTTATGCCCAACTATTAGTGAGTGACATGGATAGGTCATTTCATTTATGATAGTTCGATGATATGTTTAAGTTTTTTCATATAATAAAATAACATCAGAAGAGAAGCTGATTAAAAACTGTTTTTTTTTTATTGATATACTTATAGTCACACACAATACATTACATAACATATTCACACAATACAAGTTGCAAATCATTCACAAATTCAACACTGAACTTGTTTTTCATTTTCACAAACTGCATCATATGGTCTCTCTTCCATGCAGCTTGTGTTAAAGAGCAAATCTCTTGTGCAGATATCTCCACATATAAAATCATCCTGCAGTTTGCAAGAAATCAGTAAACGGAACGGTTTTTCTATACGAGGGAAGCACATATATTAAGGGCGATTGACTCAAATCATGTATTTGTGTTATGAAATTCACGTAATATGTATAAATGATATATTCATAACCCAATAAACAAAAGGGGTTGTGGTCCGGAACTCATAAGTTAAAAGTCCATACAAGCGATAATATATAATCTATGTTGCTTAGACTCTCCAAAACTGTTGAAGCACCTGTATAGGATCCTCCAAAAATGCAATGCTTTTGGAGGATTTTGACACACACTTGGTGGTACTTTTAAACAATCCGAGCAGCATAGGTTATAATAGATAAAAAGGCTAGCTAGGTATATACCTCGAATCATGCACTACTTCCTTCAGGCAATGTAATCAAACGCGTATCTGAATCATAGACCAAGTCTGTCCCACAACTGCGGAAGATGATGGTGATGACGATTACACTATGAATAGATCATGATAAACACCAAAAAACTCAAGTGTTAATGTCGACTTACCCTGAGCATTTTACTTTGTTGCTGGAACCCCCATTAGATACCGATAATATTGTACCAAAGAAGGAAGTATTCTCTGTTCCACAATTCGGACAGGGCCCCTAAATATCAAGATTATTTTGTGTTAAGTGTCGAACACATAGCTTATAAGATAAATACTACGCACACCTAAAATGTTCATGAGATCTTACCTTTAAGATCAGAAAATCTTTAACAATGGCGTTTGTGATTGTAAAGGATAGCCATAATATCAATGGCAAAGCAGCAAACCATGTGAAAATGAAGCTGAAAGGCTCCGGAAGCTGCAAATCCATAAATTATATCATTACAAAGTCTGATGAATACTCTGATTTTTCATCTAGCTAGTTATGTATGTTACTCGGACCCTCCAAAAATGATGCCCCAGCCGTGTCAGATCCTCCAAAAATGCGTAACTTTTGGAGGATTCAACATACACCCAACAATATTTTTGAAGAGTTTGATACCTTAGCGATGAAATAAGGACCAATATAGGTAACAAGGCGTACCTCCAAAAGATAAGTGATCTCGAATCCAGTCAAATCGTCTAGGAAGAAAAATCTAGCAAGACATTTTCAAACATATCTATTACAAAAAAATCATGATAGTTGCTTCAGTGAGCTAAGAACACGGATATGTGTAGTATGATCAGTTCACATGTTTTTTTAACATAGTAAAACAGAACAATGTAAGGTATAACGGGGTCAAGTACTACTCACAATCCGAGAGAAACAACAGCAGCTGGGACATTTAACAAGAACATCTTCAGATAATCAACAGAAAGGTCACTATAAACCTGCACGAAGTAAAATCCATCAACCAACTTAACCTCGTAGACATCTTGCTTGCATAGATGTAAGATAAAGAACAAGCATTTCCACAAGAGTGCGACATGAAAGATGAATATAAGCTATAAGACTAGTAAATCCCATCGAGCAGAGAAGTACAAACCTTTCTACTTCGAAGACTGCACCTTGGACCCTCAACCACAATATCGCTGCCATCCCTCTACAAAATTAAAATATGTCAATACAGAAAAGACTAAAGAGTCGTTTGGACATAAAAAAAATTCCTTTACGAACAATATTGAGATCAAAATAACAACTAATGTACAAGCACCTTAAGTTTCATCTTCAGCTTATCATACTCTTTATCAGTCATAATTGGATTTCCAGATACATAAGCCATAGAAGCTTCGAGAAACCTCTGTTCATCAGGGCCTGCATAGTGAGAAACCGCTATTACTAAACCTATTTTAAGTCCCGATCAGACAAAAATACAAATACCATATCATCATTATAATACAGAAATTCTTCCATACTTAGCATGACGACGCTGCTTCCTTCCCACATTAATTCTTCCTTAAGGTTATCAAATTCCTCATTTGACATCATGGCCTTTCCTTCATAATAGAATGACTGTGGTACAACGCCAGGAAAGAAAGAGTGCAATTAATGTTGATAGAAGACAAAAGAAAACAATCAAGAAATAAGAGATCGTAGATGCTTAAGTACTTGTAGTGCTTGAAGAAACTCTTGCTCCATCTCCCCGAGAGACTTCTTTCCTTTACCGTCAATGCTACAATACTGCAAGATTTTACTGTCTTCAATCTCATCCTCCTTGAGCTGACCTGAAAGCAAAGTTGGAGGGCGTAGATGTCAGTTGAGGCCAAGTTAAAATACATGCTTATGTATTATGTCAACAATTAAATATATCAACCATCTATGAATTCAGTACTATAACAATCAAATTGAAATTAGCATAACCAATTTCAACATCCAACAATCAACATAAAATAGTGATAATATTAATCTCTAACTTTTCAAAATAAGATTCAAATAACCGATCCTTTTGTTGGGCTAAAACAACCTAAAGATACTCTTAACATGGTCATGGAGTGATACCGTCCTTTAGGTCAAGCCTACACGATTATTCTCAAAAGGCCTCACATCCCTTCTTGTCGGGAAGGAGAGATGTTCAAGTAGTAACATCTAGGGGCAGAGCTGTAGTATTAGCTGTGATGAACCCCACTAACTAAAATAAGCTATGGGTTCCCGAATTCAGTAGCTTTTTCCCGAACTCTCTATAGTATCAAAAACTCCACTAAATATTTATAATATTTTACTATGAACTCAGTTATTATTGTATAATAACTCGAGGTTAACTTACCTGGCTGATCGGTGGTGGCCTTAGGAGAGAGAAACAATGGCCTACATCGAATAGATAACTTTCTTCCACCAAAATTAATCAAAGGGCTTACAGAATTGGGAGAAAAAAATGGTTTTTTTCTAAACGGAGCATGAAAAAGGCGACTGCTTGTTGTTATAGTGAATCCAAATTTGGTGGCCATTTCTGGCGGCGACTTCGAAGGAGGTGGAGATGGATGGAGTGTAGAAATGAATATTGCATTTGTGGAATTTTTTTTTGTTAAGTGGCAATTTGATGGGGTTTTGGTAAAGATGAAGATAAGGTTATGTGATGAATGTGTGGAGGGTATTCAAAATTGAAAAAAACAAAAACTTTTTTGTTTTCTTCATTAAAATTCTATACGGATAAATTCGTTCATGTGCAATAACTAATAAATTACAAAGAAAATGTAAATTGCATTGAAATTGTTAGATGGAACGAGCTCATCTGAAAAATGTTAACAAGAGAAATGAATTTAAAATTTCACTTATGAATACAAATTATGAAACTTTTTTGCGTTTATAAAACTCAAGAAAATCAATTTTCCATTTTTTAGCAGTTATTTGATGTAACAGAATCTGCCAAGTCAGCTTCATGATGTTGTCAAGAATCTAGGATCCTACATTTGGTTGACACGTGGCTGCTTGTTGCTTTCATGTAACTACCACGTAAGATTTGATATGTGATGGGCCATACCACTTTGGGGATGTTATGATAATAATTTCAAAATAATACGTTATGATTATTTTAAAATAATATCTATAATTTCATTTTGATGTAACTTTAATTTTAAAAGATTTCACATTATTTAGAGTATCACTAATTATTGTTGAGTGACCTAAATAACCTTTCTATTAATATGAATTTTATCTTCACACATTCAATAATATGTGCTATAACAATTTATTTGTTTCACTTTTCAGTTGAGTGACCTCACTAATTATTGATATAATTACATATAAATATATTTTAAGTGATTTAATAGAATAAAATTCTCTTTGATTATACAAATTTGCTCATCATATTCCGTTGATTATCAATTTATTCAGCTCTTTGTTATGTCATTTCCACTAGCAACTAGTTTTAGTTTCTAATTTAGGTATCATGCCAAGTATATATGAAACAATTAAATATTAATTTTACCATCAATAAAAGAAAAAAATTGTTTGTCATTTTTCAGAAATTTTATAATTTCAATTTTTGCTAAGCTTTCTTAGCAACCAATTGCACATAATTTTTTTTTTTTATACTTTTTTTTACTTCTTTTTATAAAAATACTCGCATGCATAAAAAGAGTTGTTTGTTTTTATTGGTATGATCAATTTTGTCTCCACATGTAAGTTTCTTTGTTGTTAAAGGCTGAATAGTTTATATCTATATTATTTTATACATGTTCCTTACATATTATTACAGTCTCCTTTTTAAGGAAATGTCCCAAAAGCTACCTACATTTTCTAAAGACTTGTAACTAAACTCCTTTTTATTTAGTTAGAAGAGCTTTAAAGTGATTTTCTTTCTTGAGTTGTCGAAAAGTCTCTTAAGCAATCTAAGCATATTATCCTTACATCGGAGTCCAACTTAAGGCAAAATTCTTGCTTATACCTTTTCATTTAACTTGTTGCTTTGAAAACCGAGAAAAAAGAAGGATTTGTAGTAATAACAACAACAAAGAAAAAAAAAACGGAAGGAAGATGACGACGATGATTATAAGAAAAAGGAGGGAATAGACAAAATTAAAATTTAAATATAAAAAGCGAGTATATATGTTTTATTTTAAAAATATTTGATATCTGCCTCAAGATAATAATATTAGTCAAATCCATCAAACTTAATTATGATTAAAATGGATCAGTATCACCTTGTTTTTGTGAAGACGTCTCATATTAAATCTCCTTAATTACCTTTATGAATAATTAGTAGTATGTCTTTTTTAATTAAGATTTTATTTTTTAAAAGTAGATTAACTAAATCTTCTTGTCCAAATAATATCCTATCACAATCTTTTTTGTGTTAAATTATTTTTAACCATATTATAATTATAATTTCTTATTTCCTTCTAAATGAAACAAAAACAAATATATAATTATTTGGGCCAAATTGGGTCTTTGGGACAGAAAAATTAGGGCACGGCTTTATCTCCATCTGGAAAACTGTTTTGCTACTCTGCTCTCTCTCCTTTCAACCGGAGTTATTTCTGTGATTTTTAAGGTAAATTCTCTCCTTTTTCAGTTTCGCGGCATAAAATTACTTCAAAAAACACTGAAACCAAAGTTTACATGGAAAAAATTGATTATCTTTTTGGTCATTCAGTTTCTTACTTGTTCGAATGAATGATGAAAAGTGTAATTCCGAAGTTGTTTTGGCTGTAAAGTAATAGTTTTTTTTTGTTAACTGAGTGGTTTTATCACGTGGGTTTCCTTTCTTTTTTGAAATAATGAATTGTTGGTCGAATTTTGTTAAATTCTGTGAGCATTTTTTGTTACGATGTTGAAGTTGTAAATGAATCATTTGTAAGCAAAGAATTTGCAGATTGAATTGTTTTATCATGTGGGTTTCTGGGTTTTTTTCTTTTTTCCTGAAAGAATGATGAATGAATCATTTTTGGTCATTCAGTATCTTACTTGTTCGGAATGAAAGTTGAAGAGTGTAATTCCGAAGTTGCTTTGGCTGTAAAGAAATAGTTATTTTTGTTGACTGAGTGGTGTTATCATGTGGGGTTTCCTTTTTTTTTTCTTTAAGGAAAGATGAATGAACTGTTGTAAAAAGTTGGATGGATTTTATTGAATTCTGTGAGCATTTTATTATAATGTGGAAGTTGTAAATGAATCATTTTTAAGCAAAGAATTTGCAGATTGGATTGTTTTATCATGTGGGTTTCTGGGGGGTGAATGACCCGGAGGTCAGTTGGAGTTCTTATTGAATTCTGTGAGCATTTTATTATTATGTTGAAATTGTAAATGAATTCTTTATAAATAGAATTTGTAGACTGAATTGTTTAATCATGTGGGTTTGAGGAGAGGTAGAGGTAGACTGGATAAGTATAAGAGAGAGAGAGAGAGGTGATTAGATAGGAGATGACGTAGTTTTAGCTTGCTGAGGACATGACCTTAGATAGGAGGGTGTGGAGGACACAGTTAGGGTAGAAGGTTAGTAAGTACTAGGTAGAAGTGTGTGCTGTCCGTTCGTATTAGTAGTTGTAGTATTGGTCTTGTAGTTTCATGTCCTTCGATTTCTGGTACTATCTTTTGTTCCTTATACGTCTATTATGGTATTGTTGTTTTGTAGTGTCTGTTCTGTTACTATCATTGTTTTTGTTATTATTTGTTGTTTCTTGCACTTCCGTTACTTCTTTTTGGGAGTGCTTTGGACTGTTTTCCTTGAGCCGAGGGTTTATTC
>JAJOOO010007542.1:0-40580 GCA_029582685.1 Solanum piurae
AATCCTTTTGCTCAGGATAATGATAATCTTGCTTACTTTCTTGAACTTATTAGGGATATTTCTTTCATACCCTTAATTTAATTATGTTAGTTTATAAATAAGAAGGATCTAATTTTTTTCTTCCTATAATTGTATAATTTAATTAGTTGCTGTCATATGTCATGCCATTGATTGAATTAAGATACACTACATGAATACCTTTGTTTTGTTACATGATTTTGATAAATTTATAAATGGTTTTATTTCAAAATGTCATATTTTTGATGATTTTAATCTCTCTATCTAAACAAATTTTGTGACTTTTAATATTTTTGAAGTTCCTTAGGCTGTGATATTGTTCCAATTTATTGGCAATAAACTTAAAATAAAAATAATTTCATTATTTTTAGTTGGATTTGAACCCTGAATATCACAAGTGATTCTTTTAGCTTGTACCAATAGCAAGCACACTCATATGCTCATCATGGAGCACGATTAATTATATTCTAATTTCTGTCAGTTACTCAAGATAAATATATATATATATATATATATATAAAATTCGAAGTCGACGAATGCAGGTGCAACCACATCTGTTCCTAGAGGAATTAATTAGCATGAACCCAATCTCCACAAATGTCTTTTATATATATATTTTTTTATAAAAAAAAACTAAATATTATATTTTGATGGAAATTTGCTCTGCTTTTCTTCCTTTTTTTCCCTTTTTGCCGCTTTTGGATTGGATGGTTGCTTCTTACCTGTACTTAACACATTTTTTTTATAGACATTTTCCTAATCAAGTAAGTACTTCTTCCTCCCTATGGTACATTTCAGACTTTTTAGAGAGTCAATTTGACTAATCTTTAAGGTTAAATTAAAATAGTTAGATTAATATAATATTTTGAATTTAAATATTAAAAAACTATAAAAATAAAAAAAACGATAAATTGCATTTTTCCCATGTTAATATAATAATAAAAATACATTACAAAATATTTGTCAAAATTGACATAATTTGAAATCCGAAAACAAAAAATGTCTCATAAATTGAACCAGATGGAGTAGTTAATTTCTAAGTTCCCATGGCAAGAAAAAGTACATTATGAACATTTGTATATAAATGATTTTTGTATGTTTTTAGAATCTTATTAATTGTATAAGATCAGCCTCCTAACACAATTTGAGAAAACATTTGAACATTTATATACATCCTTTTTCTGGGTAAAATATGAGTGTCAAAACACATATTGTCTTAACTTAGACAATGTACGAAAGTTTAGATTATTATAATTATTATTCCACATTTAATAGTATTTTAACTTTTATAGAAAATTTCTACACTAGGATATGCCACTAATTAAACTTGTTCCTTTTATATAACAAACCACCCCATATTCATACTCTCAAACAAAGAAATTAGGATTCATCAATCAAAAAGAACAAAAAATGGAAAAAAAATCGACCTCACTATTTTCCCTCCCTTTTATAATTTTACTTAGTATTGTTCCTCTCTTAGTTACAAGTTTAGACACAAATCTTGTTAACAAAGCTTGTGATTTATGTGACAATGCACAAAACTTTTGTTACGACGTCTTGTCACAAAATGTAGAGGCACAAAAAGCAACAAACAAGCATGATCTCGAAGAAATTACAATTTCGTGGGACTTTACTAGATGTATAAATTTTCAGTTAGAATTCTGGGAGGATATTCTACTTAAAAATTCTAGCTTATGCCTATATAAATGGTATTATATTTCTATATCTCGAATATCTCATAACTCTTGTTATACTATTTATAAAGAGATCGAGATATGTCAGGCTCTTCTTGATAATTGAACCACAAATTCTTTCATGGAGATCAAGTCCAAATCACCCTACGTTTCATAAATACACTACTAACAACCCTTGAATCACGGAGAAAATTTAGAGAAGAGAATCAATGGAGGAACAGAATTGTACGCATATTATTTTAAATATTATTTCTTCAGATTTTATTTATGATTAATTTATTTCTCATATATTTAAAATTTGTTGCAAACATATATATATATTTATTGAGATGTTGACTGTTATAATAGAGTCAAATTTAATTTATCATAAACCAATATTAAGATGAAATGAGATGTTGACTGTTATAACAGAGTCAAATTTAATTTATCATAAGCCATTATTAAGATGAAATCAGCTATTTAAGTTTTTTGTAATAGGTAAAAATACTAGTAGTTTTATATTTTTCAAGAAAATTTCTACACTATGACATGTGGCCTTTTATATATTAAACCAACCCATATATCTATCAAACAAAACAACGAAATTAAGATAGATCAAAGTGAGATACAAAAAAAAATGGGGAGATCAATTTCTTGTTCTTTATCAAGTTCACTAATTTTCCTCCTTCCCTACATTTTTCTGTTTAGTGTTAATCTCTTTGGTACAAATTTAAGAGCAAATCATGACACTAATGAGCTAATTCAGAAAGTTTGTGATTTCTCTAATGTACAAGAATTTTGCTACAAGATTTTTGAAAATGATCCAAGGACTCAATGGGCAACAACTAAGTTCAATCTCGAAGATATTACAATTCAATTAGCGTATTCAAACTACACAAAGATTGCTAGGAAGGTTCTGACAATCACTTCGTATGAAACAAATTCAGAATTTAGGCGAATTTATAGAAGTTGTCTCCATCACTATATACTTTTGAGATCAGATCTTGAAAATTTGGTTCACGCCTTACGCTTTCAAGGTGATTTGGATCAAGCGGCTCAAAATGCATCAAGTCATATATTAGCATGCATGAATTATTTTACTCAATATTCAAATATTCCAAATCCCTTTGCTCATGATAATGAAAATCTTGTTTATTTCTTTGAACTTATTAGGAATATTTATCTCACACCTTTGGAATCATGAATTTTCTTAGAAAATTCTATGATTCACAAATTCATGAACTGAAGTTAATAAATTTTATGTTGAGGGATATTTTTGACATTTCCTACTTGTTTCATTAGATTTGATTGAATTCTTTGTTTTATAACGTATCTACCAGTCAATCTGTAACGTTTTAGTAATTTCCGTCATGCTTTTATTGATTTTATTTATTATAAAGACTAACTTAGTTTGTTGTAATTCAAATAAAAATTAAACTGAACCAAGCTTTAAAATTTAATTTAAGAAATTTGTGGGGTATCCAACCCCATTAATAGTATTCCAACTTTTTAAAGAAAATTTCTACACTAGGATAGGTCAGTAACTTATCCGCACAGGATGTATACACCAATCAAATATATGCATGTCATGTGTTTAAATTTATAGTTCATTTTACTTAACCTTAATTAATTAACATGTGTTTTACTTCATTGAATCACATAATAACGAAAATTTCATTAGTTTAGTGTATACACCCGATGCAGGTAAGTTTTTTTCCAATTCGTACCTTTTATATAATGAACCAGCCCATATTTATAATCTCAAAAAAAATAAAATAGGATTGATCAGAAAGAAGAGAAAATCAACCTCACTATTCTCCATCTATTGTATAATTTTACTAAATGTTACTCTATTTGTTACAAGTTTAGATAAAAAATTTGTTAGCAAAGTTTTTTTTTTTTAATTTGAATCAGAATAAGATTTTTATTACAATGTTTTGGCACAAAATAGAATCAAATTTAAATTATCATAATCCTATATTAAGATGAAATAAGATATTTAAATTTTGTAATAGGTAAAAAACATTAATAGTTTTATATTTTCAAGAAAATATCTAAACTATGATATGTTACTAATTATTTTTTTGCATTTTATATATTAAACCAGCCCATATTTATAATTTCTAAGTGAGATAAAAGAAAAATGGGGAGATCAATTTCTAGTTCTTCAACAATTTCATTAATCTTCCTCCTTCCCTACATTTTTCTATTAAGTGTTGATCTCTTTGGTACAAATTTAAGAGCAAATGATATCCCTAAACTAGTTCAAAAAACTTGTGATTTCTCTACTGTACAAGATTTTTGCAACAATATTTTTAGAAATGATTCAAGGGTTCAATGGGCAACAACTAAGTTCAATCTCGAAGATATTACAATTAAGTTGGCGTATTCAAACTACACAAAGATTGCAAGAAAGGTTCTGACAATTACTTCAGACGAAACAAATTTAGAATTTAGGCGAATTTATAGGTATTGTCTCCATCAGTATTTACTTCTGAGATCAGATCTTGAAAATTTGATTCATGTCTTACACTTGCAAGGTGATTTAGATCAAGCGGGTCAGAATGCATCGAGTCATATATTTACTTGTATGGGTTATTTTACCCAATTTTCAAATATTCCAAATCCTTTTGCTCGTGATAATGAAAATCTTGTTTATTTCTTTGAACTAATTAGGGATATTCACTTTGCACCTTTGTGATCATGAATTAGAAGAATGTATTTTCTTCAATGATTCACAAATTTCATGAACTAAATTTAATAAATTTTATTTTGAGGGATATTTTTTTATATTTTTCCTACTGTCTTTCAATTCTTAAGTTTGACTAGATATGAATTATGATTGAATGTTTTGCTAGTAAATTTCGTCATGCTTTTATAGATTTTATTTATTATGAAGAATAAATCAATTAGGATAATTTTAAAATATTTTAATTATTTGAGCATTTGCATATATTCTTTTTGTGAAATGATCTCACACGGGATACGAAATTAAATAAATATTTTAGATGTTGACTACTACTATATGGAAACAAATAAAAAATAACATATACAGTAATTAATTACATAATAAATAGGAATAATATATTTAAGTCTGTAACAGGTAAAACATTAATACTCCTAGTAACTTTACATATGTGGCTTCTCTAGCTAACTACAAGTCTTAATAAAATAGATGAAGTAATAAAAGGATAAAAGGATAAATTGATGATAACTCAAAATTAGTCAAATTACAATGAACTGAAATAATAAATGTGTAATAATACAACAAATATTTTAAAAAAAATTAAAAAAATGTAGTCTTCTTTGATTTTTTCTTTAAAAAAATTGTGTTCGGATGTGTTATATTTTTCTGCATTTTGTGAATTTTCTTGTTTTTATGTATAATGACATTAGTACAATAAATTTAAAACTAAATTATCACTCGTAAAATTTATTTTATTCCAAAACTAGATAATTGTTCTGAATTTTAACATCTTACTTTAAAAAGTTGAAAAGAAAGAGTTTATATTTAGCATAATATCATAATATGACCAATGATAGAAAATTGAAGTAAATAATACATTCTATATATGTTTAGGATCCTATTAAATGTATATAAGATCATTAATCTTCTTAATTAGGAAAATTTAATAAATTTCATTTGATCAGTTGTATATATCTATTTGTGGATCTCAAACAGGAAATAAAATAAGAATATTTAAGCTGTTGACCATTATACCATGTATAGGCAAATTTAGAATATTATAATCTCATAAAGGGATGGATTTTTAAGTTTATAATAGGAAAATAAATTATAGTTTGACGTTTTCAAGAAAAATTATATGCTATGCTATGTTACTTATTAATTATTATTATTATTATATATATCAAACCAATTTTATTTATAATTAATCTCAAAAAAAAAAATTGGAATAGAACACAAAAAATGGGTAGATCAATTAGCATATTAATCTTATTTCTTCCCTACATTTTTCTATGTAGTGTTGATTTTTTTGGTGAAAATTTAAAAGTTCAGGCTATTACCTCAATAATTCGAGAAGCTTGTAATTTTTCTACTGTGCGAAGTTTTTGCTTTGATGTTTTGGGAAATGATGAGAATGCTCAACGTGCAAGTACTAAGACGAATCTAGAATTTATTATAATTGATATGGCACGAGCAAATTACACAAATATTCACAGGAAGGTTTTGACAATCAGTTCGAATGAAACAAATCCTGAATATAAACATGTTTACAGAATGTGTCTACATGAGTATGTAATTTTGAAATCATATTTTGAGGATATGCTTAATAAAGTAACCTTTAGTGGTGATTTGGGACGAACGGCTCTAGAAGCATCGAATCATCTATTCACTTGTATGCTCTCTTTTATAAGGTCTCCTAATATTCCAAATCCTTTTGTTCAAGATAATGAAAATCTTCAAATGTTTTTTGAACTTTTGAGGGATATTTATGTTGCACCTTTGTGATCATGAATTGGAAGAATGTATTTTATCCAATGATCGTATAAATCAAAAATTTATTCATAAACTTTATCAAATAAAAATTATGTTGAAGAATCACACTTTTTTTTTAATTGCTTAAGTGTGACTAAATCGCAAATTTATGTTGAATGACTAGCAAATTCATTGTATTTTTATAGATTTACAAATTCATAAACCTAATTTAAGAAAATTTTACATCGAGGGATATTTTTATCATTATTTTGTTTTTTTAATTCTTATGTTTGAGATATGATTGACAATTTTGTTTGGCTTAGGTAAAAAACGACCCTTTAATTTTTTTTTCTACATTTTTTACTCTTAACACCTAAATTAGGTCCAATACTAATTGAATATTTATATTAATCGAGATTTTTATCATTAATTAAAATAAAATTCTTAATCTACTGTAAGGAATTAGTGTGAGTACCCAAGCGTAAACCACATGAGAAAATAACTTGTCAACAAGAAAAAAACTGAACAATTTATTTTAAAGGATAAATTATTTCTTTTATAATTTTTTTAAGAAACAGAACTAATTATAATAGCACCTTACTATATACAGTTCAGTTTTTTCTCAAAATTGTTTTATTATGTTGTATTTTATCTTTCTATAACATCTTTTTATCTATAACGACAATTATCATCGATCTCTTTTTTGTGAAAAAAACACCCTTCTACAAGTTTAAAATATCTATCTTCTTTTTTAATAATATAATAATCGAAGTATAATAATTAACTATTTTGATAGAAATAGAATCTCTAAGATTACCCACTAATATGTCTCGAAACTTTGACCAAAATATCTTAATTTATTATGTGAAAAATAATATTATATGAATACTTATTCAATCACTTTAAAGATTTTTCTTCTTTATATAAAATATGCTTAAGGTTAGGATTTGACGGATTCGATTTCTTTCCATTTCTCTTTTCTTCATTTTTTTTTCAAATATTTTTTGGATTCGAGACATGTAGGCTATAGCATAGGTGAAAATTAGTGCCAAGAACTTATTGATTAAAACAAGATTCTAATCATGATTTAGATACCTAATATTTCATAAAAAAAATTAGTAATGCAATCATATATATTATCATGCTCATAAATATTATTAATTCCTTTCTCTTTTTCTATTTTTTTTTACCTGCGAATAACTTTTTCGCTAATAGTTCTCTGTAATAAGTAATTTTTAAGAGAAATTTCCAAAGATAATTGCAATATAAGATTAACTCGATTAAAAAAAAAGTAAAAAAAAAAAGGAGAGAGGTAAAAAAAGATTAGAAGAGTTGAGAAAAAAATTATAATAAATATATATATATGGACAAATAATATATTAAAATGATTGTGGCATTATAATTTTTTTATGAAAAAGTATTTATCTACATCATGATTAAAATTTTGTTTTAATCAATTGAATCTTAGCCATTAATTTTCACTTATAAGCTATCATGTGTCTCCAATCTAAGAAAAAATCCTGAAGAAAATGGAAAGGAGTCGAATCGAGTAAGTACATGCATTCTCCATATGTTTAGAATCTTATTAATTATGATATAAGATCATTAATCTTCTTAATTAGAATTAGAAAAATTAAGAAAAAAAATTATTTTGAGGATTTGCATATATTCTCTTTGTGAGATTTCAAACAGGAAACAAAATTAAATGCATATTTAAGATATTTACTATTACCATGGAGGCAAATTCAGAAATCATATTATTTTTTATCTTTTTTTAAAAATGGATATTTATATTTATAATTGGATTTTTTTTTAAATAGTTTGACTTTTACAAGAATACTTATATACTATGATACTATGGTATGTTACTAATTAATACTATATATATATATATATATATATATATCGAATCAACTCATATTTATAATCTCAAACAAAATATGGGACAGAACAAAGTGAAATAAATCAAAAGATGGGGAGATCAATTAGTATATTAATCTTCTTTCTTCCCTACATTTTTCTATCAAGTGTTGATCTTTTTGGTGAAAATTTAAGAGTATATGCTATCACCCCATTAATTCAGAAAGCTTGTGATTCATCTAATATACCAAAGTTTTGCTATGATGTTTTGGGAAATGATCCGGTGGCTCAATTTGCAAGCACTAAGTTCAATCTCGAAGATACTACAATTCAAATGGCATATTCAAATTACACAAATATTCACAGAAAAGTTTTGACAATCACTTCAAATGAAACGAATCCAGAATTTAAGCAAATTTACAAAAAGTGTCTCCATGAGTATGTACTTTTGAAATCAAATTTCGAGGATTTGATTAATATCTTACTCTTTGAAAGTTATAGATATGTTCGAGCGGTTAAGGACGCAGCGGATCATGTAACAATTTGTATGGTTTATTTTATCAACTCTCCAAATATTCCAAATCCCATTGCTCAAGATAATGATAATCTTCTTTCCTTCTTTGATCTTCTTAGGAGTATTCATTACAACCTTTGAGTTCATGAACTTGAAGTAATGTATGTTCTTAAATGATCGTATAATTCACAAATTTATTCATGACCTTTATTTAGTAAAAGTTATGTTAAAGAATATTTTTGAGTTTTGACACTTTTCCATTGTTTTTATTTCTCAAGTGTGACTCAATATGATTGAATTTATTTCTGTATGTACCTAAATGTCCTAGCAAACTCCACTATGTTTTAATAGGATTTATTTATTTTGAAGAATTATTAACTTGTTGTAATATAAAGTAAGATGAAGCTTAGAATTTGATTGATTTGGACATTCGATTCCTATGCATTTCTCCTCTTTCAATTTTTTCAAGTTTTTGCTTAGATTCGAGACAGATGACATAGGTAAAAATTAGTGCCTAAAATTTGTTGATTAAAACAAGATTCTAATCATGATTTAAATAATTAATATTTTATTAAAAAAGTAATAATGTCACAATCATATATATTATCATGTGCATAAATATATTAAAAAATCTTTTCTCTTTTTCTAAAAAAATAAAAATTCTATGCGAGTAATTTTTCCTAATAGTTATCTGTGATAATTAATTTTAAAGAGAAAGTTCCAAAGATAATTGCAGCGTAAGATTAACTCAATTAAAAAAAAAAAAAGAAGATAAATACTCGCAGGAAAAAAGAAGAGAAAAAAATATATATATGGAGAATGAATGTATTTATTGGATTCAGCTCTTATCCATTTTCTTCAAGTTCTTTGCTTAGATGGAAAACACACGAATATTAATTTTCACTTATGTCATGTGTTTTCCATCTAAGCAAAGAACTTGAAGAAAATGGAAAGGAGTCAGATCCAATAAATACATTCATTCTCCACATATCTTATTAGTTGGATATAAGATTAGAATTTAAAAAAATTAAGAGAAAATCGTTTTGATGATTTGCATATATCCTCTTAGTGAGATCTCAAACGGGATTAAAAAACATTAAATGCATATTTAAGATATATATTGACTATTATGATGAAATTAGATTATTACACTCTCTCCGTTCATTTTTATTTATCCAATATAATATTTTGAAATTTTCGATAATATTTATTCAATTTATAAAATCAAATAAATAATTATCATTTTATATATGTTTTACTCTTGCAATTAAAAACTAATAATTTTTCAATATTTACATGACTTATATTTAATAAGGATCATTTGGTAAAATTGCCCCTATTATTGATTTCTTCTTAATTTTGTGCCTAGTCAATAATGGATGACTTTTATTGCACAGAGGGAAGTATAACTTCATAGAGTATATTATTAAATTCATAAGTCGTACAAAATTTAAAATAGTTTGACTATATTTCAAGAAACTTTATGTACTATGTTGAACAAAGTGAGATATAATAAAATCAACTCATATTTATAATTTCAAACAAAAAAATTAGGATAGAACAAAGTGAGACATAAAATAAAAGATGGGGAGATCAATTAGCATATTAATCTTCTTCCTTCCCTACATTTTTCTATCTAGTGTTGATTTTTTTGGTGAAAATCTAAAAGTATATGCTATAACCCCAATAATTAAGAAAGCTTGTGATTCATCTAATATACCAAGATTTTGCTATGATGTTTTGGGAAATAATGATGTGGCTCAATTTGCAAGAAATAAGTTCAATCTGGAATATGTTTTGATTCAAATGGCATATTCAAATTACACCAATATTCACAGGAAGATTTTCATAATCACTTCGAATGAAACAAATCCAAAATTTAAGAAAATTTACAGAAAGTGTCTTCATGAATATGTACTTTTGAAATCAAATTTTGAAAATTTGAGTGATACCTTACTTTCCAAAGGTAATTTAGATCCACCAGTTCGAGAGGCAGCAAATCATGTAACTATTTGTATGATTTATTTTTACAACTCTCCAAATATTCCAAATCCCTTTGCTCAAGATAATGATAATCTTCTTTCCTTCTTTGATCTTATTAGGAGTATTTATTACAACCTTTGAGTTCATGAATTTAAAGCATAATTGTATAATTCACAAATTTTGTTCATGAACTTTAATTAGTAAAAATTATGTTGAAGATTATTTTTTATCCTTTTCCTTTGTTTTTTATTTCTCAAGTGTGATTCAAATGTCCTAGCAAATTCCACTATGTTTTAATAGAATTTATTTATTTTGAAGAATAATTAATTATATATATATAAAAAAAGGTCCTTCTGCCTTCTTTATTACCATGGAAGTGCAGAAGGTGTGATTGAGGGTGAGAAGACACAATTAATATAAAATATTATTTATGAAATTTACTTTTATCAAGTGTATAACATGAAATATTTATCCAGTGTATAACAAAGAACCATTTTGAATGTGAAGGTGAGAAGCGGCATAATCTACATCAATTCAATAGTAATACTTTTAACTTATCCCCTCTAAAATATAACAAGAAACGTCGTACAACTCATATAACTTTAATTAGTTAAAGAGTTCAAAACTTCATCGTAAGAGCATTTTCCTTCATTTTCTTTTTTGTATATTGAATTAGTTGAAGACATAGAAAAATTATTTCTAACTCTTTTTTCACTATACTTACCTCAATACACACTAGCTATAGTATTTTTTTTCACATTTCATATTTATTTATTTTTTGCATTCTTGTCTTGTACACAAAATAGTATAAAATTATCATCATTTATGGGTGAGAAGATCTTTATCGTAATGAATAGAAAGAACAAGATATAATAAGATAAAATAATAGACAGATAAAATATTTAAAAATTACAAAAATTATTAAAAATTGATGATTAGATTCTGCCACAAACTAATAAGAATAAAAGGAGCATATGATATCATCAATGAACAAAACAAATACTGCACAATAGCAGTAGCAGTTAGCACATTCTTGATTTTGTAGAATGATGTAATATTTTATAGATATTTTATAGAATGATGTAACTAAAGCGATACTTATTTTAAGGAAGAAGAGGGGTATTAGAAATATTTAAAGTGTATATACTCTATAGAATGTAATTTCATAAAATAAGATTTTGAAAGGTAAAATATGTGCAAATTTAAACACATTATATTGTATTGTATTTTATTGAATGATATTGTAATATAGTTTAAATATAATATTTATTTTGATTGTTATTATATCATATCATTACATCCTTCATTAGTTCATTAGCTAACGATGAATTTTTTTATTTTTATATAACAATCATTTGGTGTAATCATGTTGTTACCTTAATTTTTCTTTTTTATTTTGTATTTACTTCTTATTTTATAATCCTATTTTATCACATATATCTACTCTTTTTTTAGATTTATCCTTCAAATTATTAATATGTGATATTATATAACAACGACGGAGAACATACAATCTATTCAAACCTAATATTTATTTGTTCGTTTTTTTATAATCGTAATGTTCGAATCAATATGTAGGCAACTCAACTTATAACTCCACAAGATATTTATCATCACCTCCAACCAGCAATATATACCATGTAATTTTATCCATCAAAACTAATAAAATATTTATAATCCGATACATTATGAAATAATACTAATAACCATTCAAACAAACTATAAAGTAAAATTTTGACGAACAACCTCATGAAATAAGGTCAAGGAAAAGATAGAGTATAGGCGAAACTTAAATTTCTCTATTTGCTAAAACAAAGTTGTAGTAATTTCTGTAGAACCCTTCTTCACCGTTCCCAAAGAATCAGCAATTTGATACCCAATCCAGCTACAATTCTTCTCTCAGCTTAACTTTTTTAACACCAATGGCGTGCCACTTCCTTATTTATACCCACCCCCACCTCCGTTTACCCCCTGACCCCCCTCTCACTCTACAACCTTCTTCTTCCTCTGCCGCTTCATACTGTCGGCAAAATCTCCCCCCACTCAATTTTCATTACAAAAAGGTATTTTAATGAACCCCACTTAACAACCCATTAAGCCCCTTTTGTGTATAATTTATTGATATGCACTGTGTTTGATGAATTTGTAATGATGGGTATATACCCTTTTACGGGTTTTCCTTTTTTTTGTACTAAGTTTTAGTGCATTTGTAATTTTCCCCAAAAAAATATCAGATTGTGACAAATCAAGAATTCATGTAATCTTGGGATTGTGTATGGTTAATTTATAAAATTGGATTTTTGAGCTTTTGGGATTTTTGGTTGCAGGGTTGTAATTTTTATACTGGGAGGAAGAGTGTGGTTTGTTCAATGGCGACGGAGAACAAAGTGATTTCTGGTGATAGAATGCTGGTAAAGTTCACTTTTTTAATGTTTTTTTTGGTTGTTTAGGATACTAGTTTGGCTTAACTAGTAAAGTTGCTTCATGTGATCTCTGGGTTCGAGCCGTGGAAATCGCCTCTTGTAGAAATGCAGGATAAGTCTGTGTACAATAGTCTCTTGTGCTCCGCCTTTCCTTGGAGGCTGGAGCTGCCCTTTTTAAGGGATTTGATGGGAATCTTTTGTTTTGGATTTTTCTTTTAACTCTTTCTGATGATGGGACAAAATGGTTTTCTTAGTAAACAAATACAGAAGCTATTTAATTGAATTGGTTATGTTGTAATGTTAGTTTATTAATAATTTTGGTTATTATATAGGTGTTTGTTCCGCCACATCCTCTGATTAAGCACTGGGTATCAGTTCTTCGAAATGAGCAGACGCCTTGCCCTGTTTTCAGTATGTGAAGATTTTCTAATTGATGTTATTATTTTTCATTCAAGAAATTATACTGCTTAAAGTAGCTTTTTTTTGTTAGAAATTGTACTGAACTGGTGAAGTCCGAGTCTTTTACTGGATTTGGCCAGTCACCAGTGTCTTTTTATGTACTGAAAATATTAAGTTGCATCATTTGAAATTTATTCCTACACGTGAGGCGTAATTCTGTGTCTACCTTGTCTCATTTTGGCACCTTCAGTTGTCATAGCGTCCCACCTAACAATAAGTGTATTTTGAGGTGTATGCCGGACATGGGCAAACCATCTCAAGCTTTTCCTTTATCTGTGGTACTTGCACCTTTGTCGGATGCAACCATTTATAATGTTGTCTAATACTGTGTTGCCGTACATCCATCATAATATCTACATTTATAAGTCACTCGTCTTGCGGCATATCTGCCTTAAAGACCGAATGTTCCATGTTATAGTACATTGTTAGTTTCACAACAATTGCATAGAACTTATTTTTATTCAGTTAGCTATCTTTCTATTTTGCATACAAAATTAACTATGTGGAGCTATAGAAGCACCTAGAGATATGACTTTAGGCAAAGCATGTTTAGGACCTGAGAATTTCTAGGCTATGTCAAATCACATTAATGTTGTACTATATCGCTATCGATAGATTTAGATTATTCTCTTTCCTGTTTAAAATGACTAATTAGATTAATACTCATCTTCAATTCATTCTGCATGTTTGATATAGATTTGGCTGTCTTTTTCATAAAGTATATATCAATCGGCTGTTTTCCTTGTAGAGAATGCCATGGCTGAGCTAGGTAGATTGCTTATATATGAAGCTTCAAGAGATTGGTTGGTGAGTTCTGATATTGTGTTTTTTGTTGTTATGTATGAAAAACTCTGTTAGTGTATAAATTATAAATTCATTATAATGTAGCAAACTTGGATGTTCAAATTGAAAACGACTTCATTTTGGTCTGATGTTTATGCAATTGAAGTAAAACAAAACCATCCTTATGTATAAGCCATATTGATGCCAATGGTTTTGTGAACAATCTTCCTTGCCAAATGTTGGTTTAAATACTTATCGTCATCATTGCAGCCTACCATCACAGGAGAGATCCAGTCACCAATGGGTATTGCATCTGTGGAATTCGTTGATCCAAGGGAACCTGTTGCAGTAAGCTTTTCTATATTCTCCATCTTTGTAGTCCAAAAGTTCAGCTATTGCTTTCTATTCGACTCTATCTTCTCCGGCCTGGTTTATCAATTTTGGTTTCTCTATGGGAACCGATTGACTAAACAACTCTGGTGGTTGTTTTATATAATATATTTGTGAGAAGCAATCTTGCATAAAAGAGATGAAGTTATGCCTTGGTCATTCATGCACCCAATTCCTTGTTTTACAGATTGTTCCCATCTTGAGAGCTGGTCTGGCTCTTGCAGAGCATGCAACATCAATTTTGCCCGCTACAAAAACATATCATTTGGGTAAGGACAAGTTATGATCATCTTTTAGCATAGGAAACTAGAATTTCCTCTTTTACTAACCTGTTGGTGTGGGTATCTATCGGAGTGCAACTTATAGATAAGTTAAGGTGATTGTACTTATAATGGTGTAAAGTCTACTATTTCATAGCCTTTGGGATGGCCCAGTGGTTTGGGCTTGGGACTTCCATGGTAGAGGTCTCAAGTTCAAAACCCCTTGCCAGCGAAAGCAAGGGGTTTGCCTTTTGGGTCGAGCTCATCGCACCGGGCTTGCCTAGTGTGGGTTACCTCTCCTATGTGGTTTGCGAGCTATTGCATAGGAGTGGGGGGTTTACCCTGTGCGCATCCAAAGGATAGCGGCTGCGGGTTTCCCTTGTCATAAAAAAAAAAAAAAAAGTCTACTATTTTCATACGAGTGTCAAGTACATGATACCACTCATTTATTTGCATCTCTACCATTCAAAACAGAGTTTCATTTTCAATCACATTTAAAACTATGTCAATCTAAGTTCCAAATCAAATGTAGCCCTGCATTTTGTTCTTTTTGTGTTTTTTCCTTTCTCATGATTTTAATTCTTCTTTTCATTCTCAAATTAAGGATTAAGCAGAAACGAAGAAACACTTCAGCCCTCTGTATACTTGAACAAGTAAGTATCTTTGTTGAAGCTGGACTGTTGCTTACTATAGTATCACGTGGCACTAAGTTTCTGTATGAAATATGATGTGCTTTCGTACAATAAGTACACATTCTTTTATTTGTGCTTGGTCTATCTTGCATCTTTTGGTGAACAAACTTTGGGGTAAAATTTGTAACTCCTTTCGTCCATTCCTTAGGTTGCCTGATAAATTTCCTGAAGGTTCTCGTGTGATTGTTGTGGATCCAATGCTTGCAACTGGTACCAATACTTCTCCCCCTATATTTCTGTAAATTTCTTATTTATGGAACTCATGGTCCATATATCAGTTATCTATTTCCAATCTATCTAAATGCTGAGATTCTACCAGTAGTTACTTGTCCAAAACAAGGTTTGGGTTGAGCATTGCAGAATATTGACCAATAGGAGGGACGCTCCCTATTATTGTACTTATATTGCTTCTCTCCATCTTGCAACATAAAATCAGCTAAGCACTTCCTTTAACCTAGCAAATAACTGTTAGGCTAGGCATATATTTTCCAGTTAGTGAATAATCATGAGACTTGGGTCGAAAATTTTGTTCAACGGTTCTTGTCCTGAACTATGCTTTCTCTATTCCAGTTATATTGTTATCTCGTTCTCTGAATTGTTTTCTGTCTTGCACTGCCAAATTGCTGAAGTGCAATGAAGCTGAATGTGTAAAAATTATAGGCTCCATCTTCGTGGGCTTTAATTGGTACAGTATTTGTTGGAGTAGAGCCACTTAGTTTCTTATAACAGACACTCTTAAATTATTCAAGTAGATGATGTGTTCAGCCATTCTGCTGAAATAATGAACCATAACCAATTTCCCTCCCCTTATGAATTGGAGCTCTAGGTTCTATAATCAGAATGAGTAACCAAGATTGCATAGGGGGTGTAATAACCTTTGTCCTTGTAAGTATTCAAGGCTATGCGCATTCTTTGCGAGTCTTGTGAAGGAAGTACTCTATCTTTTTGTGGCAAACATTTGTCTTTTCCTTCACTTCAATTTGTGTAGTTTAATGTGTGTATCTCGTAGAATGTAAGGACAGACACATGTATAATCTCATGGTAGTAGCTATAAATCGTTATGTTTTATGCTTTTAAAGTAATTGTCACCTGATTTCTTTTCTCATCTGACTGGATTTTCTACATCTTCCTAGGTGGTACAATCGTTGCAGCTATTGACCTAGTAAAGGAACGTGGGGTTGACAATAGTCAGATTAAAGTGGTAGGTTCCCAACATATTCATTTATATTTGCTAAAATATTTGTTTGCACCATCTACTGCGACTAATAATTTGCCACAAACCTTGCATGTTTAAATACTTAGTTGCGACGGCCCCTCTCTTTGGTCTCTCAAGCAGTTCTAGAATTTGCTTCAAGCATTTTCAGAAAACATCATCTTGAACATGTGTGAGAAAATGGAGTAACTCTATGAGTTTAGGTCGCTAATATACTTTTCAATACTCAATACACACTGAACTGAAAATTTTCTGAATGAACATTGCTTCAGTGAGTGAGGGTTTTGAGTTTTCGATGTCTCTAGTTACGTTTATGTTTCCAACTTGCTGATTACATGACTTGCATCTTTCAGGTATGTGCAGTGGCTGCTCCTCCTGCTCTCACAAAGCTTAGTGAGAAGTTTCCACGGTAATTAGTTTAACAACTCGAAGTTTATATCTATCTTCTGCATTTGAATCGTTTTAGTAGATTTCCTTAACTCTTGTTTCTTGTTTTCCAGATTACATGTATATGCTGGAATACTTGACCCAACTGTTAATGAGAAAGGGTAACCAATCATTGCACAACCTTTTACCTTTCTCACCTCTCTAAATAGCACTCCTGCATCATGCCATTACTGTTTCCTGTTCTGTAATTCTCAGGTTTATTATCCCCGGATTGGGTGATGCTGGAGACCGTAGCTTTGGCACATGAAGTAAACGCGAATCAGTTGATGAAATTTCTTGCCATATCTATCATTCTTTATAGAAGTGAAACACGCCTTGTGATGGCGCGAGTTGGGCGTTGACCCCCTTCCCCCCATCCCCACCCATGTTGCTTATCTTGTTTTCCACCATATCATTGTTTCCCAATTTTGGAACCTTGGGGGTACTATATATGCCTGCTAAAGTTCTTTCCCTATTTGTGTTTCAATTTTTAAAGGACGTGTAATGGGTAGAGAATACTGAAGAAGTGTGAAATAGCTTGAAATGAAGGTTAAAACGCCAAGGTTTTGGCGATCTCATCATTTTTCAACAGTCTTGTTGTGTCTCTGTCTCGGAGGTCTTTTAGAAAGAACCTCTCTACCTCCACAAGGTAGGGGTAAGGCATGCATACACTTTTACATTCAAAAACACAATTTTAAACTTCAATGTTGCAGATCTAAGTTTGATTCTGTTTTTGTAATTTTCGATTGACTGATCCTCCAAACAATGATTTAATTTGCTTGGTATCGTGTTGTTATTGGATTGGATGCTTAGTTGAATCTCATGGAGTATTGAGTTTTGTTGGAATATACCCTGAGTTGAATCACAATGAATATTTAGCTTTGATGGAATGTGAGAATAGTGAAAAAATTCATGAAAGGGATATCATTTCTCATATGGATGGATAATACAACAAAATAGTTTCACTCTTTTGTTCGTTTATGTTAGTATGCAATCAGTCCATTTGTTCTTTTAAGGAAAGGGAATAATATTGAAACATCATATCAATAAACTAAACCTAAACTCTTGAGTAAACACTATCGATATGTGTTGTGGTGAGATGGTTGGGATTCATCCATTCTTAATCAGAGGTTTCGGGTTTGAGTAAACCTATATTCATATATATAGTAATATAGTTATAAATATATAATGACAATACAATAGACACACACCCACAAATATTCATCGAAAGAACAATAAAGGCACAAAATAATGATTAAGAAATTAACAATCAATAAAAGTATGTTAATCAACAAATCAAAAATCAATTCACTATACAATAATCACTAACCAAAACCTAACAAAACTATTAAGCTAAAATATCGTATATCAATCGATATCGAACCTTAATTTCCTTCAAAAAAAATAAAAAATCAATCGTGGTATGAATTTTTCCTGAAGTTTGAACTTCATATATATTAGCTCGTTATACGCCACCATATCCACCATCACAAGTGCAACCACCAGTACCACTAGTTTTATCACCTTGAGAACGAGGCTTGCTGCTAAGACAACAACACAAGAGACCTAATAATAACATAACTAACCATACAGAAGCTAATGACTGTACATATTTCATGTAAAATCCCATAACTAATCAATATATTTATTTTGAGACAAAATTGAAGAGAAAACTTACTTAATTAGGAAAAAATAAGGTCTAATTATAGAAATATATATAAGTTTCCTTGGAAAAAAGATAAGGCAAAGAATGTTGGAATGGAAAAAAGGAATAATGGGATCTTTTGAAATTTTATTTTTAAGTTAGAAAGAAGGAGATAGTTTTTTGGTTGATTGAAATGGTGGTCCAAATTTTTGAAAGAAGCCAAGATAACATGGACCAGCCTGTATTTATTTAATTAAAGATAACAACTAATCAATATAATTGTTAATTTATTAAACATACGTCTCAATATAAGTGAGCTTTTAAAAAACAAAATTATTTCGAGACAAGTGTTGTTCTAGAAATTGAAGGCAAAAAATAATGATTGTTTTTCAGTCATAACTTTGTATTGACGTGTTATTTCTTTTTAATAATGCTCAATTCTCAACTTGGTAAAATATATTTTTTTTAATGACATAAATAGGCATATACATAAATATGTCATTTAATTTGGTTTCAACCTTCAACTGTCATCTATGTTTTTCAATTTTGGGTGTGTATACACACATGCATGCATATAAGTTGTATTAAATTGAACAATTAAACACATGCGTTCTACGTGATATTATATACCATGTAGAATACATGTTGTCATATAGGACACCACATAGGACACATGTCTTTATTTATTTAATTTTATTTAAGTTAAAGTGTCTACTTGCGCACACTTAAAGTTGAAGGGCAAAAATGACCGTTGATGTCAAGTTAAAAGACACGTTTATGTATTATGTCACATAATTAATAAGCTAAAACTATACTTATTTTGAGACGGAGGGGTATATACTTCCCCCAGGGATGGCAAATGAGAAGATTGAATCAGATTTGAGTGGATTGAGCTACAATTGATTGAATTGTAATCCACCCATATAAATATGAATAAAATGAATTTGATCAAATATAAATTAAGTAAAATGGTTCTAACCCAGTTTTACTCTTCTTCATTCTTTTATTCATTTCTTTCCTTCTTCAATTCTTTTTCTTCTTCTTATTTATATAAAAACTTTAGCCCTCCTTGTTAATATTTATATTTATTACCGTTAAAAATTATATTTAGTTTGATGATGCTAATTACATATAATTTAATTTATTACTTATACTTTAGTGTAAAGTCCAGATTGTATCCATGAAGAATCATATCGGACACAACACATATATCACTTTTCATGAGGTGAACTTTGCAGTTTGCACAAAAGTATTAATGATAATATGTCACATGTACAATCTGTTTACAGCCTCACTAGCTATACATCCACTTACTCATATTTTAATATATGATATAAATTAAAATAATATATATGATAAGGAGAAAAAACAATTACACATTATAAGAACAAATTAAATAAATTTACCTTTAGCGTGCAATAGTAAGTTTTGTTCATTTTAGACACTTCATGTTATGTTCTGCTATGCCATTTTGACACTTTTTACTGAATTGACAAAGTATGTGTGTTGCACTGATTTTAAGCGCGTAGAAAGCATTTTTTTTGTGAAAAATAATATTTTTTCTCTTCATCTTCTTCCCTCTTTCTCCTTCACCTTTCACCACCATTATGTACTGATTTTGAGTAAAACAAAAAAATCATATACTCATTGAAAAAGATTAAAAAAGAATCATAAACTGATTGAAATAACTTACAAAAGCTGTTTTTTTTAAAAAAAAATCAGATCTAAAAAGTAACATCACTATCTCATCGGAAAAGATGGAGATCCACCATTTTTGTTACTATCTTTCTCTCTCTCCCTCTCTTCCGCCAAAACATATTTTATTTAGAATTAGAATTATTAATTATAAAAGAAAATATGAGACGTCATTGAAAAAAAATTTGAATCTATATCTCTTCAATTTTTTCGGCGGAACTCCAATTTCCGGGGATTTTTTTTAGATATGGGTCATTGAAATGACTTCCTAAAAAATGAAGTCTTTTCTTATTGAAATATTTTTAAAATATAAGTTTAAATGATTTTTCTTTCTTCTTCTTATACTTAAATTTTTACCTTTTAAACCAAATTGACACATGTCTTCTCTTAATTTGTCATCATGCCACATCCGTGAGTGGATAACACACATTTTTTAAATTTTGTTGATTGTCAAAAAAGTGACAAAATGACACAGTGAGACATGCTATAAGGTGTCTAAAATGAATCAAGCTCAGTTGAAGTGTCCAAGTGAAAGTTGGTGCCAACTTTAGGGGGCCATTAATGGGTTCAACCAAAATGATATGCAATATTTATGATGTCTACATGAGCATTTATATATCTCTAAAATACATTATTAAATAATGCAGGAGGTAATAGATCCTGTCCAAAGTTTGAGATTGTTATAGCAATTTTGGTCAAAGTTCGAATATATTTCGAACCATTCTCCCTAAAATATAGGTAGATCTTATTTCTATATTTGTAAGTTATTAATTATTATATTGATTATTCTTACTCAAAAGTCAGAATAAAACCAACTACTCTTATCAAATTTGAACCAACAATATTGCTTTACGTACGCATGATTCATGAATATAATGGTGTTAATATAGAACAGATAATATTTAAACTTCAAAGATGATCAGAAAGCATTCTAGATTGTTGCAATTCTTATGACATATTTTTCATTTTTTGTTAGTCTCAACAATTGTTTTACTTAGTAAATGTTTAATGACATTATGAATATTTTAGTCATGTTAGTTGTTTATCAAAAAGTCCATAAGATGTACTCCTTTTAATGATAATTTTAAAGTATTATCTTCTCATATTTCTTAAATTTTGTATCAAGTTAAATTATATGGCATAAAATATGATGGAAGAAGTAATAAGATAATAAGGAAAAAGCTATTATTTCATCCGTCCACTTTTAATTTATGGTTCCTATTTTTAGAGTAATGATAAGAGCTTTGACTAATATTATTGATATGCAAAAAAATGTAATATATAGTACTTCTCGTATAGTTTTTAAATATCTAAATTTTTTGCTTAAAATATCAAATTAATATAATCTAATTTAACTTTAAAAATTAATCAAATTGACTTTTAAAAAATAGATGAAAAATAAAAATGGCCAGAGGGAGTATTTTAAAAGAAAGAAAGCATCTTTCTTTAGTCTGCCACATGCATGGGCACTTTTTGAAGTTCTCGCTATCGTGTGATTTCTCTACACATGTCATACACTTATTTCCCCTCGTGTCTTAATTTATTACTTTTTCGTTCATTTTTACTTGATTAGTATATTAAAAATTATTTTTTATTTTTTTAAAGAGAACTCAACCCTTGTATATAAAGACAACTCTGTTTTAATCTCAACATTGATGATTAATTTTCCAAATTCATTAACGCTATACACAAATATATTAATTTTTTAAAGTGAGTCATGTAAAATCTCCTGTGAGAGAAGAGTATTTAAACATAACGTGCATTACAGATTTGAAAACACAAAACTGACTTAGATCTTGTGCTTCATGTCGAGTTGACTTTAAGGTCACGTTCTACAATAATACTAATTAATAAGCCATGTCACACTAACTTTCCACCCAAATCATATGACACCCCCACAAATGGCCTAAAACAAGTGTTGCACACTCCAAATGTCAATTTGGAAAAAACAAGACAAAAATAGCTACATTGAGGCTTGAGTTATGATTGACAATTCCTCAATATTTTCCAATTTTTCAACGAAAGTACACGATGTACTCATCGACTAAAACTTAATCCAAGAGATCCAAATATTTCAAAGTTAAAGAGAACGAACCTAGAAAAACTAAGAGCACCCCGAATATTCGAGTTTGGAGCGAAGATGATCACCCCAAACTAAGAACAAGTTATCTCACAAAGATACAGAGAGGCATCTGTCGACAACAAATCAAACAAATTAAAGCCTTGTTAACCAATAACGCGATTAGAGACACCCCAGGAATATTTATAGTACATCAGGCAAAAACTTTAAACGGAACTCAGCTTTACTGCACTTTTGAACAGTAAGAGTAGCAAGGAGTTTCTTAAAGACATTAAGAATGGACTTCTAATACAGACCCCAACTTTCTAGGAAATACTTACTGTGCATCTATATCCAAAACTAATTTTTAGACGTACATGAATGGTAGAAGTCAGTACCATACGATATGGTAAGAATTCAAGGAATTTTACAACCTGTGGCTGATCTGCAGATATCGCAGATTGTTACTCGAGAAAGCTGCCACGTCAAAGAAAACTATAGATTGCACCATCCACACTATATTAAAGCTCAGCACAATATAGCAAAGTCTCCATAACTGCTGCTCCTATACAAATAGCAAAGAGGCTGTTACTACAAGTCCAATGTAACGTAGCAGTAAACAACAATACAAGTCAACAAGAAGTTGGTAGAAAGCTATCTGGGAGCTATTCGCTTTTATGCTTCAAAGCTTAAACAACAACTGCGATATAATAAGAGTTCTATAAAACTGAACTGCATAAGATTACTGGTAAAATCATAGAATGAGAGGCCAATGTGGGAGCTAACAGTTTCATGCCTCTCTGCTTTAACCTAGCTCATTTGACTGTTATAAACAAAAGTAGGCAAAATTAGAAAGAGTATGAATGTAAAAAAGGCAAACACATAGTAGCCTTTCCTCATGAAATTATGATCATAATCGATAGACACCATTTAAATACGATTTTTTTTCCTTTTAGATATCCGTACTTGAAATTTATGATGTATATGACATTAATGATGATTACCGTATATATTTTAATATTTATTTTATACATGATATATTTCTTACAAAATATACACTATTTTTTATGACCTACAAAATATACACTATTCGAGTACAACTGTTATAGAGATACGATGAGTGTACTGCGATAATGAAATGTTGTTGTTATAGGTAGAATGGGAATGCTATTATAGAGAAGTAAAATATAACATGGAAAATCTATTCCGGAGAAAATCAGGCCATTCTAGCGAAATGACGTTATACGAATGGCCGTTATAACAAGGTTTGACAGTACTCAGAAGTCAGAACACACATGTTGCTGTTTCCACAACAAAAGACGAACACTCAACAAAAAGGTCCAAGAAACATAAGGTTACCTGCTTAGGGATTCACAGGCATAAAACCAACACGAAGACAATAAATATATATTAGAGCCAAATGATAAAATGCCATGAAGATACAATAAATGATACAGTAACTCATCATGCTTGAAACATAAGGCTTAATACATAGTTTACCCCTTGAGCTTGTAACCAAATGCCTTTTACACACCTCTCCTTTTCGGAGAACCTTTTACACACTAAATGTTTCACAAAGTGTGTCTAATACACACCACTTCTGCTAAAATCTACTAAAATATTATGAAGGCGTAAACACGGCATGCCAAGTGAGATTTCATGTAGATTTTTGCGGCTCAATACTCATACTGTATTTCCAAATAACACCTCTTTTCTTCTTTGACAATTCACACCAATATACTTCTTCTCTCTTTCTCTACTGTGAAGCACCAAGCTGAACTTATTCACTTTACCGTTAACAAGATTCCACTGCAATACCAATGCAAAAGCTCATTATTACTACAACAAGGAGCTTGTAAAATTAAACTCCAACTTCTCTTTTGTTTGAAATCACAAATTCAGCAAATGGGTGCTTATTTCCTCTACACTTCCTTTCCTCTGTTTCTTGTATCAACCCCTTTGTGTAGGGTTTTTGTTTCCTCTGTTTCTTGCATTTCATTGCCATTTTTTCATACAACCGGACAGCACTTCTTCACCATTTTTTATCTAGTTTCTAATGTTTTGAAAAGGTGGTGGAAACATGCTTTCTGAAGCTTGCTCCATGGATAGCAATGGAGATGAAGGTGAATTAAGGCAAGGGAGGAGTAAAAAATGGGTCTTTCAACCCTTGTGGAGTCAAAATAGGTGTTGGGCTTTGTTGACTCCACAGATAGACCGCTGATATGAGTAAGTAAAGAGTAAAAACATAATTAAGCCTTTCACGCGCTATTTTTTTAGTGCTTGATGCACATGCCAGTTGAGCAAAAGTGGTGTGTATTAAACACACTCCATGAAACGCCTGGTGTGTAAATGGTTTCCGTAAAGGAAAGGCGTGTATAAAAGGGATTTAACCACAAGATCAAGGGGTAAACTTAGTGAAGAGAAGTTCTCATTTTGTTCATATTTTTTGTGATTCAGAACTACTTACAAAGCATCTTCAACTTTATTTTCTTTAGCTCCTAGAATCTCTTGGACAAGTTACTCGCAAAAATGTTTTAGCATTTTTGCCAGCAACAAGTTTAGCATGTCTATTTCTTTATAATACAATTTCAATACCACAGAAGAAGTCGGTCTCTAAAATAATACAACTTTCCTCAAAGTACACTTTGAATAGCCTGTAGATCCAGCCTCTCATAGGTTTACACGATCCTCAGCTTTTCCAATGCTCAAGTCGAGTCAATCGCGACATCAAAAGTTTGATAAGCACAAGGGCATGTTTGACAATATAGCTTCTTTGATACTTATCCAAACAAGGATATGCAAGCACGTGAGGGAAATGAACAGAGAGGCATATCATTTCCTTGGCAGAAGTAACAAGTAATTCAATCAATTCTCATCTGGCTATCAAATCAGATACTTATTTGTTTTAAATTGCAGAGAGGTTTTGGAAAATAACAACTGGACAACTATTGTTCTTTAGTTTTAGAAAAGGGAAATACAAACTAAATAGCTCATTCAAGGATAGAAAATTGTACTAGTAAATAAAAGTAAGATTATTTCAAGCATGAATAAACCATGTTAATTTACAGACACAAGGAAAACAAAACAAACAGCCCATACAAGCATAAAGAAGAATGAATAAACATAATGGAAGATCTCAGGATAGTAACTAACACGAAATGGACTCCGTAGAAGCTACAGCTCGCTATAGTTGCGCCAGACAGCTCGAAATTCCTCACGGAATGTGTTAAGGCGAGCCTTCAGATTAGGTGTCCTAAAGCTTGCATGAAGAAGAGTGGCTGAGAGAGAGAGAAGACAGAGAGAGAGTCATTATTCATGCTGAAACATAGAATTCTGAATAATATATTTCATAAGAAGAAAGAGAGTACTTACAAAGAAGCCCTATAGCCAATGCCCATAAGACAGTTAAGAGGCCACAGGAAACAAACCAAAGGAAGAAACTCGCTGCAAAATGTAGATAAAGGAGCACAACACCATTTCATCTCAAAACTACTGAAGTTTCAATAATAAAGAAAAAGCATACAGAGAAAGGAATAATGAAGCGATAAAAGAGCCTAACGCTTCCCATACCTAGAGAGAATATCAAGACAAACACCCAACGAGGCCTTCCACAAATGAAAATTGCTCGTTTAACAGATGGACGCCCTCGAATAACTGGCCTGAAAATGATCAAATATGTTTCAGCATCAGTAGTGCATCTGGCTTACTTTTAAACTTCAAATTCATGCAGACTCACGTGAGTGGAGGCCTCATTTTTGCAGCTAAATGAGGAGAAAACTGCCGGACAGTTCTTGTCACCTTTTCACTGAAAGTGCCTGCGAAACTGGTGGAACAAATATTAACAACATGAAAAAGATGCAATAACAAGATGTAAATGAAGCTAGGGTCCCTTTCATTCACATGTTAGTTATGTGGGGATTATAATGCACAGGATTGTGTATGCCATGATTTACAATGAAGAGATTACTATGCGCTGATTAAATAATGGAGATTGTTATACAGGTATTTTAAATGGGAAACATGGTCAGTGATGATTCATATAGCTGACCTCACCTTGTTTGGAACTAAGGTGTAGTTTTACTTTCTTTTTTATTTGGCAATTACTGTGAACTACTACCATTACTCCAACATGAAAACTTCAAACTTTACAGCCAAAGAGCACCTATTGTCCCAACCACCTCCAGCAAGGTTTAGGACTGTCTAGGTCTCAAGCTAAACCATTCCAAGAAAAATAAATTAAGCTACTACCAAAACAAAGAAATTCATCCTCCTTGATCTAACTATTCACTCTCTATTCAGTCTCCTCAGCAGAATCTGACACATTGCGGCCCTTGTGTTCTGCAGAATAGCTACTCTATCTCTACCTCTTTCTGTATCTGTACAATCACAAAACTCGTATTCACATCTATGTCCCTAAATATCTTCCAATTCCTGGCTTTCCATGTGTGATAGATCATTGCCCCCCTATATTGCCACCAAGACTTCCTTTTGAGTTTGCTTCCATTTCCTTCTTTTCAACCATTTCAGACTTTGTGGGACATCTTTCTTAACCATTTGGACCTCTGTCCAGTTAGACAGACAGCAGACCATGCCCGAACTGCAATAATCCATTCACACACAGAGAATAGGTGTTGAGTTTCTACCACCCCTGCCAAGCAGAAGCAACACTTTGCATCCTCCACATGAATGTTCAATCTCATCATTCTAGACTTGGTGAGCAGCCTGTTCTGGTTTGCCAACCAGAGGATAAATCTATGTTTTGGCTGCAACTGCATAGTTTTTGTCCATATAAGATCTATTTCCAAATCCTGGTTTGAGCCCCTATCAGTGCATTATAGCTCCTAGTGATTGAATAAAAGACACTCTTTGTCAACTTGTATTTTCTGTTTTGGTACCACTCAGCCATCATAGTTTTCAGAGAGGCCAACTTCCTCCAGTACCATTCAAAATTGTTATACATGAATTACTTACTTTAAAAGGGCCTTTTTGTCTTTAAATTGTTTAATCCGCGCATTCTTAATCTACGTATTCTTATTCCACATTCTATCCCTCATAAAAAGTACATAGATTCATGCATTACTTAATGTTGGTATAGTTTATACCAATCAAACAATGCATTAGTTATACGATGATTATTTTTTCTTATGCAAACAAACAGTGTAGTATCCTATGGGGGATTTTATGCAGGGATTAATCATTCCAGTAGAATGAACCAACCGACCTCTTATGTTTCTCATGCTTTTCTATGCTAACAGATAAGCTGCAGACAATGTAAATAAGTGCACAGATTGATGCTGAAAACAGCTATTCCATGAAAGTATTGACACATCACCACAAACTTGACATCAACTCTACATTAAGATACATTCATTCAGGTCAAGGCTAAGGGCAACCTATGAAAAAATTATCAACCAGGAAGAGAAAGGAAAAATACTTTCCTATAAAGCATCCAGGTTCAAGCAGAGGCTTCAACAAAAATTGAAATGGTTACTCACTTTTCTTTCCATTTGAAGGGCAGGTTGCTCAAGCATAAGGGGAGATGTTAGTTCCTTATCCTTAAAGTTCATATTTTTTAAACATTTCTGCATTTGGAGTACTCTTTCCTTGCAGTACACACAATATAAAGAGAGACCCACATTTGAGTTTTAGAGCTCAATAAGTCCCAAGAAATAACTATATGCTAAAAACATTATTATCAACCCTTCAAGGAATAGAGGAAAAACTAAGAAAGTTTGTTGAGAATTCAAAGTATTAACTAACTCTAGAAAAACATCTGGTTTGGATCAAGCAAATCTTTTTATATCTTACTAAGTTAGTTCAAGTCAATCTTAAGAGATATGACTGAAGAAATATAAGCAAAAGGAAGAAAGAAAGAGAAGAACAGGGTCTTATCCCACCCAAGATGGCACATCCCATGTTCCCTTTTGCATGAGCAAAAAGAGATATGACTTCTAAAGTCACATATTCACTAAAGCACCATACATGTTAAGGGAACTTGGGCCGAGGACTTCTTTTTGAGAAGACAATCAAATAATATAAACTTGTTAACCTAGTCGCTGCATGGGAAAAGGGAACCTAAATGGGAGTCCAAGCAAGCCATTTACAACCACATTGTAGACAAATATCCTCTTATTCTTTTTGCCTTAATGAGTAATCTAAGAAATACCTTTAGCCAAAAAAGAAAGCGGGGTAGCCTAGTTGTCCCTAAGAAAAACCAACTAACCAATTTCATGGGAAACTGATTTATAACCAGAAAATAGATGTGGACAGTAAGATTGTCAATTCTCACCAATGTCGAAAAAGTTAAATAGTGCTTAATGTATACACATAGTACTACGATATAGCATTGTCGGTTTCTATAGACATTCCTCCATCTTACTTACTATTTTTTATAACTATGGTGTCCGAGTCTGCCTGTGCGCAACTCGACAAATTCCACAAGATACTTGTCACCTCCCACCAGATAACTTTGTCCATTAAGGCTAGAAGTCTATAACATATGGGAAGAAAATCACCAAGTGGTTTGTCTCTACAGGAATTTGAACCTGAGACCTCAAGGTGTTCATTGATCACTCGACCACACTCTAGTGGCGTATTGCTTGAGTGAATCAATATGTTTCTCAGATTCAACTTGGATTCTTATTCTTAATACTTTTGACTGCTATGAGATATTCTCTCACATTCTATTTGTACAGAAGCATTGAGAAAACATCAATTTGCTAATAGATTTCATTAACCCAACCAATTATTGTTTGTTTTTGAAAGATGATAATGCAAAGACTTGCCCAAAAAAAAAAAAAACTAACCTAACTGATGTAATTCTTTGTCTACAAGCAAAATCTTAAGGACTAAGAGAACACCTAACAGCAGTCAAAAGTATTACAAATAAGAATCCAAGTTGAAGCTGAAAAATTCACATCAAGCAGAACAGCATGTCATCTAATAGTTCAAAAATAACTCAGCAGATTAGTCAATCCTATACATCAATCCAAAACATATCCAGGTGAGCAATGAAGTTACTCTCACTTTCTCTAAATATTATACAATGTAAGCAAGCATGAATAACATATTAAGCCAAAAATACTTAGCATAGTATGCAGAAACAGAAAAGGAAAATCTAATCAAATCTTGATTTAATAAGAAAAAAATTCCGATGGAAAGCCAAAAATCTAATCAGATTATGCAACAAATTATTACTCATGGATATAACAGTCAATAAGTAAAATACCTATCATTTAGGAAAGCAATACTAAGAGTTGTCAAAAAAGCAGCAACAATAGCAAGTGGCCTCCTAAGAAACCCCAGTGCTGCAATACAAAAAGCACATGAAGTTATTGATAAATCCAAAGAGAATACCCAGTGTAAACATCATATCTCTACTGAGTAATACATGATTATTTGTCTCTTACCAAGAATAGCCACAATCATAATGAAGTAATTTGTCCGGTAGCTGCAACCATATACAAAAACGAAAATCCAAGGAACCAGTATTAGTAAAGTTTCTCCACAAGTTTGAAACCCTATAGCACCACTTGAGTAATAATTTTTTACAACTCATCTTGTAATCTGCAATTCAGGGCTTTGCTCTATACCAAACTATAACAACTTTTGAAAAGAACTTTTATCAAGTAAAACTTCGATTCCAATGACGACATGCATGAACAAGTAGCTTCTTAAAAGTACATTTCCGTCTGCAAACTAGATATCAGCAAACTTATCCAACGCTGGTTCGTGCATTCAATTTATGTAAAAAATTTAGAAAACCTGGCAATGTTTTACCAGCAACTAATCTACTGAGCAAACATTAATCCATCCATTCAATTGATTAAAAAGTTACAACCTCTATGAAAACTTAATTCAGAAGTAACTTATGTATCTGAACAATGTTCATTTTGTCTGAAAACACTAGCTATCAATTTACTATCAAGCACAAATTCGCATTGACTTGATTCAAAATATATAAGATCTCGAAAAAGAACTATCTAGCAATAATCAACTTACCAAATGCTAATTCCTTCGTTGAATTAATTAAAAATTAGTACATCTCGGAGTATTTTAGCAAGGAATTATGAAAAGCTAATCAACTGATTCAATCAATTGCTGAACACTAATTCCATTCCTTCTAAAAAAATTTTTTTGAAGCTACAGCAATTAATCGACTTATCAATCCTAACTAATGCAGATGATTGATTTATAAACCAAATCAACTCGAAATTTTTAGCTAGAAACTAACTGAAACGTTAATCCGCTCATACAATTACCTTAAAATTACAGGTTTACTGAGAGAAAAAGGAGAAGCTTACTAGTAAAGATTGCACTTGACTCGGCTGTTCCATTTGGATGAAGATCGGGGGAAAGTAAATCGGGAGAAGAATTCAGATGGCGGACGCGGCGGAGATGACCAGTCGACCTCGCGTAGAGCCTCGATCAGATCTTCTGTGGTTACGGTGCCCCAATCCATTTTTCGCCTTTGATTGATTCACAGAGAAAGTGAAATTTTCGTGTTCAGAAAGGAGGAGAAAAAAAAATGATCGGAGAGTTTATTTAATTTTCGAAAAAACAATGATTGTGTTTTTGAGGATGAAAAGAGACGTGTTTAAGGGAGTCATTATACACTGTGAAAAAAAATTAAAAATAAAATTAAAAAATTATGTCTGAGCCCGGGTTCGAACCGGGGACCTCTAGTGTGTGAGACTAGCGTGATAACCGACTACACCACCCAGACATTGATGTTCAAAAAATACAAGTGTTAATACTTGATAGTTTCAAACAACCTAGAGAGAAAATAAGCTTGAGTTTGCCTGTCTAGTTTATCAAGAAGTTTATGTTGGGATTAGTTATGTGTTTTGATGGATTATATATGTTGAGATTTATTTTTTATTGATTATTTGATTTGTCAAATATTGTATAATTTCTAATAATAAGTTGTTTGTTTTACATTTTTACTATGGGATAAGTTATCCCGAAATTAGTATGTCATTCATAAGTAGGGATAACATATCTCAGTCAAAGTTATTAATTCTTAAAATTTATCTCCAAGTTATCTTTCTTTATCCATCACACCAAACGATCCCTTATTCAACTATGAAATTTATGTTAATAAGGTTATTTAGCGGTTCATTTATAAATTCAGGTGAAATATAACTGTTTTTTATGTTAAAGTTAAAAGATTTGAAACGATAACTATGGAGTAATAATTCTTTACAACACAAAGTAAATTATTATAACTTGATAGAAGTGAACGACAAGTTCACAGTCACATAGATTATGGGGAGAATGTTGGTGATGATGACATGAATTGTGGATTTTCATAGTAATAGATCACGTCGCATTTAAGTCTGTTCCCCTATAGGCCTCAAGCAATATATTCTCTTATTTATAGGATATTACAAAAAAAAAAACAAGAGTGAATTTAAGATAGCAAATAATTGAATACATTTATTTTTTAAATTACGTTAAATAAGTTGAGACATAAAGCTATAACTATATGGTATTCATAATAATAAACCAAGTCATTTTTAAGTCTGTTTCCTATAAGCTTCAAGTCAATATGTTCTCTTATTTATAGGATATTACAAAAAAAAAAACAAAAAAAAATAAGAGTGAATTTAAGATAACAAATAATTGAATACGTTTATTTTTTAAATTACGCTAGATAAGTTGAGACATAAAGCTACAACTATATGGTATTCATAATAATAGACCAAGTCATATTTAAGTCCGTTTTCCTATAGGCCTCAAGTCAATATGTTCTTTTATTTATAGGATATTACAAGAAAAGGCTAAAGTGAATTTAAAATAACAAATAATTAAATACATCTATTTTTTTTAAATTACTATAAATAAGTTGAAACATAAAGCTATAATTATGTAATCTGACCACGTCGAATTAAGTCCGATCCCCAATATGCCTCAAGTCAATATGTTCACCAAGCGTACGGCACAATGACCATAACTTCAAGTAAACCTTCCAACACTATCCTTCTCCAACACAATTATTAATTAAACCCCCAAAAGAATAATTAAGCTTTAAAATCAAGATAAACTCCATTAATTTCCATTTTTATTAACTCAAATCATATATTTTTTCAATTTTCAAAGCTCAATCACCATCATCATAATTATAGAGCTCAAAAAAATCTCCCTTAATCTCAACTTTCAATTGAATTTGACCGTTGTGGACTTTCTTCTTTGATAAGGCCGTGTTTGGTGGTGGACCTCTCCGACAAGGCCGTGTTTGGTGGTGGAAAATTCCATTAGGGTTTTTGTGGAGATGGCTCAATCGATGAGCAGAGGAGGGAGGTCTGTAGTTGGGGACTATGTTGTAGGGAAGCAAATCGGTGCCGGCTCTTTCTCGACGGTGTGGCATGCTCGGCACCGAGCTCATGGAACCGAAGTTGCTATAAAGGAGATCGTTACGGCTCGGCTTAACAATAAGCTTCAGGAGAGTCTAAAGTCAGAAATTGTAATTTTGCAGAAGATCAATCATCCTAATATTATTCGCCTGCACGACATGATCGAGGTTCGTATCGTCAAATTCAGTTTCAGATTTTTGTTTTTTTGTGTCAATCATTGAAATATGCATCTTTTTGCTAAGAGAAATGCTAAACTTCATAGTCAAATTGTAGCTTCTGATAAAATTTTGGTACTTGTCTGAGTCGATGGAGCAACTGGAAATAATAGAGGTTGTGTGGATGCATGGAGTTTTGGATATTAGATTTATGCATTTGGTACTTTGAACAGTATAGAATTCTATGCTCATTTTGCTCGGGCTTGAGATACTATCTGGTTGGTGAAAGTTTTCTATTGAAAGAAAGAACTCAATAAAGAAAATGCACGTTATGTGTTACCTGTTTAGTTGTCTTCGTGTTGTTATAGAGGAAGTGTATAGCTTTGTTTCTATAAACATGGTAGAAGGATATAGGAGATTTAAAAAATCTCAGTTTAATCTCAAGAAGTAGTGGGTATAGCTTTTTCGGTAGTTCAATGGAAACTAGAACTGAGCAGATTCAGCTTTTTATCTATCCCCGGAAAACTCTCGAACAACGTATCTAAGCTCTGCTTGGGCATAGTCCGTTACTTTGCTTAGTTTATAGTCCAAGTCTCGTGTCACTTAATTTTTCTACTTTTTGGGTGCACGTGTTACTGATTACGAATCTGGTTAAAGTACAAATGGAATGTCTTTCTGCTTGAGTCGTATATTTTCTTTCCTTTTTGATCTAAATGCAACAACGTGCATGGAATATAGGAGGTGGGAAAAATATATATTGTTTTGGAGTACTGCAGAGGAGGAGATCTTTCTATGCACATTCAACAAAGCCAAGGGAGAATTCCAGAAGCAACTGCAAAACATTTTATGCAGCAACTTGGTTTGTCTGAACCTTCTACTTCTTTACTTAACTTCCCTTTTTTATATGTAGAGTGAATGAATTTTTACTCTTAGATGAATTCAAAGATACTAATGTTCATTTCTTTACTGTAGCATCTGGTCTAAAAATCCTCCGCGACAACAATCTAATCCATAGGGATCTAAAGCCTCAGGTTTCGCTTCCTTCTACTGTTATACTGTAAATTTGTATTTAAACTTGCTGTTTCCTCATAAGGCTCAGGTGTATCCCGGCCATAGTTCTTGTTGAAATTCATGGGCATCTAATGACTTCCCTCCTAGCTTTGATTTAAAATTGTGTGAGCTGCAAAGAGACTGTCCTGTTAGTTGTGCACCACGTAGCACTTTTTGTAGCCATTTGTTGTATTAATCATCAATAGGATCTTAGTATTTGGCAGCTTTAATGCATAAACCACAGATTGGGATGGTCCACATGACGCCAAGGTAATTGAGGTGTGAAATTGCTTCATTGTCGGGAAGCAATCGCATCTCTTACACAGAGATTTTGAATAATCACCATATCTGCCTAGGACAAGACTCTTCAAAAAGACAAAAAAGGAAAAATGAAAGCGACAAAGCAGATGAGTCTCTTTTAACAGATATGTAGTATATATATCAGCAAATTAGTAGATTCTAGTTGAGGGAGCTAAAGTTGTTTGGTTTCCTAGGAGTGAGTTCTTGCAT
This sequence comes from Solanum piurae, assembly GCA_029582685.1. Taxonomy (NCBI): domain Eukaryota; kingdom Viridiplantae; phylum Streptophyta; class Magnoliopsida; order Solanales; family Solanaceae; genus Solanum; species Solanum piurae. The sequence continues at coordinate 34,602 of JAJOOO010007542.1, forward strand.
GTCTTTTGGTAATATTTCATTTATTCGTAGACAATAAGACTTATTAAATTTTTTTGAGTATTTGAATGGTAGTGTTAGTGGAAATGGCCAATTGATTGACTTGTTCCTTTTATCTCGATCCAACAGAATCTCCTCTTATCCTCAAACGATGACCGCTCCACCTTGAAGATTGCTGATTTTGGATTTGCAAGGTAAAGTTATCCATTTGGTAAACGTCTTTTTGCTGATGTACCCCCCTTTCCATTTTGATTCATTTTCCATTAGAAACACTTTTCTATATTTTCTGTCCTTCTTTAACCCTCTATTTAAGTTTCAAGCTTAGTAGCTAAATGTTTCCTAAGTGGTCCACTCAAAAGTCATTAATAATGCGATCTCTATCTTTTGTTAGGTCTTTGCAACCTAGGGGTCTTGCTGAAACACTTTGTGGTTCACCATTGTACATGGCTCCAGAAATAATGCAACTTCAGAAGTATGATGCAAAGGTGATATATTGTTTCTATGATTCCAATCCGTAGTCTAGTAATATCATTCGAGTTCCTATTAACTTTTGGCTGCAAACGCAGGCAGATCTCTGGAGCGTCGGTGCCATCCTGTTTCAGCTAGTAACTGGCAAAACCCCTTTTACCGGAAACAATCAAATTCAGGTTTAATATCATCCAAGCATTGCAAACTTCTTTTGGTGGCACTTTTTAGGTTAAATTTTTCCAGTGATATTAAAAGGCTAGACAGAAAGTTCTGAATTTTCTCTCTCCATCTTGCTGCAGTTGCTCCAGAACATATTGAAGTCGACTGAATTGCTGTTTCCTCCAAGTGCAAAAAATTTAAGTCCTAGCTGCATAGATTTGTGTAAAAAATTGTTGCGCCGTTATCCAGGTACTTCATTTGAGTGGTGTGGATTTCAACTGTATATGATCGTTCACACACTGACTTGATTACTTGTATCATAGTTTCCTACACGCTTTGCCATTGAGAACCTTTTCACATAGAGAAGGTCACATATTATTTAGTATTTACCTTAACAATAATAAATCCTGAATTTTCATTACCTGACAATTTCTCATTAAAATTTCGAACTTGTCTTTCGTGTAACCTTAATACACAGTGGAGCGGTTGACATTTGAAGAGTTCTTTAACCACCCATTTCTTGCACAGAAGCAGCCAGATGAGCTGTCTTGGTAAAATAGTTAATGAATTCTAGTTCTCATTATTACAAATTATTTCATCTTTCGGATTTGATTTATGTTAGACATGGTCAGTAGGGATACGAGACCTCAAAGGGTAATAGGTGGTTTTCCCATATCAGAAGGCTATCCTGCGAGGAGCACAGAGGAAACTTTTCAAGAAGATGGTTTACCCTTTAGTCTAGATGATGATTCCAGCGGTCCTAATGGTGGTCCTTCATTTACTGGGAGATTACCACAGAGGTTGTCATATGGTTTTTCTTGTGATGCAAAAGCTGAAAGGAAAGAAGTTACTAGAAGTACCCCACAGAAAACAGATAGTATTGGCTCTAGCCACCGACATTCAGAAGGGAACCTGAAGGAATCTATTAATTTGAAGGACCATAGACAAACAACTACTCGTTCAAAAGGTTCTATTTTGCAACAGTATTCCCAATTTCCTTTTTCCTAGAATTTTGCAGAAATTTATATTTTGCTTGGATCTACTGTCAGTTTGGCTAAGACTAACTTTCTGATTATGGTATTCACTCCATTCAACAGTGGTGGATTCATTCGAGTTGATTGATCAGGACTATGTTATTGTTTCTGGCCCTCCAGTGGACTCATATTCTTCAATAGGTGCTTCTAGGCTTAGCAATATGCCTTTCAGATCAAGCTGTTCCCTGCAAGCGTCTGCGAGAGTAGATCCTAGACCAAGTGACCCGGTGCCTATTAGTGGTCTTCCTCTTAGTAGAATAGGTCATTTAGGAAGTTTGGAAAGTCCCTCATCTGCACCTGGAGCTTCACAAGTATGCACTGATGTCATAAATTGCTTGGAGCAGTCGCCACCTGATGGCATGGCCAGAATAGAGTCCCTGCAGCGTTCTGCCTCTGCTATCATGGAATTAGTAAATGAGAAGGTAACTCAAAGTGATGTCTTTTTTTTATTTTTTTATGATGAAGTTGTATCATTACCGGCATCAAGAAGATGCAAGGAGTACAAAAGTAGATATGCTAGCCCCATTACATGATAAAGGTTAACCCAGGAAGACTTAAATAAAAAATCTAGAGAAGACTTAAAATATCAAAGTGATCTCATTTTCTCTACAGCTTCATGTGTGTTTGGTGTGATATGGCATGTTGGGGCACAAGGAAGAATAAGGCCTAGCCTAGTTTCTAGTAGATCCTGCATTCCATTTCTTTAGCTTTGATCCCATGCTTCAGTTAGAGCATTACTGTTGTTCTACAACAGCCTTGCTACTGTTTACACCATTGATTTGGTTACCCCCATATAGGTGTTTAATATGTTTGCTCAAGTTGGATTCATCTGAATTTATCATTTTCTTGCAGATGTTTTCATTAGCTTTGCGCTGTTTGTTGTTGTAGTTGTTTAATAGAACAAAATTTGATTATTCTAAAGTATTTTGTTCTTTCCTTGAAACAAACTATTCTTATTTTATTTGCCTCGTGTATCTCATGGAATATCTAAATCTTGATGTACATCTTTTATAATATGTTAGTTTGACATAGTTTACTTGGTGTGCAACTGAATGAGAAGCTTCTTTTTTTCTTTGTACAAATATCGGGGGTTCATTGTGTACTTCAGTGGTTTCAGCAATGAGCTTGATCTTTACATACGTAAATCAACTTTTTGATTCCTGAAGAAACATTAACTAGAATTTGATGAAGCCAAACTTTGTTCCCTTAAACATTCCATTATGATTTATTTATTTATATTCCTGTCTGAGGTTCATTTGTTCATCAGTCCAGGAAAATGGAGGAGCGATTACATGCCTTTGTGCTTCTAAAATAATTTGATTGTTAAATAATGGAACAAAATTAGAGAACATCCAATCAACAGTATTTCACAATAAAATCTCTCAAATAAATCACATATCAGATAGTGATCACCTTTTATTTGGGATACAGACTTGCTAGAAAGTGTCAAGTGATGAGATACAGAGTTTTGATGGAATTAGAAATACCCCAAATAAGCCCCAAAAATGGCACCCAAGGGTGTGGCCTAGTGGTCAATGAAGTGGGCTGAGAACTGGACAGAGTTACCTTGTACTTGTTGGTACTTGTTGCTGGCAGGTATCCGTGGAAATAGTCGAGGTGTGCGCAAGCTGGCCCGGACGCTACGGTTATTAAAAAAAGGAAGAAATACCCAAAAATGCAAATGTCTGACCTAGTTTGCAAGTTTAACCACTGTCGAATCTCACTTTTTAGAGACCTGAAAAAAAGAACAAGAAAGAAAAGATCTTTTGATTCCTGCATTGGATTTATCAGCAAAAAAAAGAGTTATACTCCAAACTTCAGCTCAATCAATCTCGATTCTTGTTCGTTGTGACTGTCATCTGATTTAACCTTTCATCGTCACTGGACTCACCTGCTAATATCTGGTGATGGTAAGTGCTTGGAGAACTAATGATGTTAATTATTAACTCTATGGTCTTTTACCTTTTGCCGTTAAGATGCTTATTGTCTTAATATATGCTTCCAAGTTTCGGTGCTCAAGAGATGTTATATTCAGAATCTCTTATTAATCTTTGGCTTAGCTGACTGTTCTGTTATCTGTGCTGTTATTGGTTCCTTTATGGTATGTTTCTGCTAATAGTTCTTGCTTTTTCTTGAAGGTTGAAGCAGGCAGGCATCTGGAAGCATTTTCAATTCAGCTAGTCATTCTTGCTATATGGAAGCAAGCTTTGGATATTTGTCATACACAAGCGGCATCGGCAATTGAAGGAAGTTCGAGCCAAGAGACGATAAGATTAAAGGAAATGATGAAGAAAGGTCAAGTTAGTCTTAGCATAAAAGAGCATCTTGATGCTAGTAACATTTTGGGGCCGGAGAATGTGTGTTCTCATATTGAAAAAACATTTCTTGGTGAAGTTGGTAATGCAGAGGAACTTGCCAAACATATAGAGCCTGGTATATTCTCTGACTAACTACCGTCAATATGTCCTGTATCCCTCCCCTTTTTCTTCAATCTCTATGTGCTTTATGTGTGATGCTGCAACTGTGCTTGTGACATTTGTTTCCTGTTTCCTCTATCTATTCTACTGCAATAATTTATGAGTTCCTATACACCTGGCAAACTTTTACATCAGCAGCTACTATTAAGACAAAATTATGCAAGTCCTCTTGATGGTTTATTTAGATATATAAGAACAAGTTTTACCAAATTATACAACAACAACAACATAGTTTTACCAAACTATGCAAGACAAAATTATGCAAATTACTGTAAAATAACTTGGCCATCTGTTGAGCTTGTAGTTGATACTTGGTATTTCATATTTATGTGCAACAAATATTATTCTTTGCTATTGTTTTACAACTGGGATTGACAGCAATCAAAGCATCCTAGGTACTTTGGCATAGGAATATGTTCATTTTTCACTTGAGTAGGATGCATAGAACTGCCTTTTATGGTCTTAGACAAAAACCTAAAGAGCTTGGTTGTGCTGTTGTTTTTCTCAGGAAATACAGAGGTTCCAGATGCAATGGAGATGATATTTCAATCTGCCCTGGCTTTGGGTAGAAAGGGAGCTGTAAGTGTTCTTATCTTGGTCTATCCTGGTGTTTTTGTTGAATTGAATTCGAACATAAACAAAGTGACTTTCATTATAAAACTTTAGGACAGAGGGAATCAGAAAGTTTTTTTTCGTGTGCGTGATATCCTTGTCCTCTACTACTCCTGGTTCAGATGCTTCATCTTTTTTCCTTTCAGAAGACAACAGGCCCTATCTTTTTGTTTAATGAGACTCAATATTGCAGTAAGCATTTACCAGAAGTTATGATACTGTGGCAGGTTGATGAGTACATGAGTCGGACTGAAAATGCAGTCATGTTTTATTCAAAAGCTGTGCGGTTGTTAGCATTCCTTCAAGTGGAAGCACCATCTCTGATTTTGAACCCTCCATTTTCTCTAACAAACTCGGATCGTTATAGGCTTCAAAATTACATTGATGTCCTTAATAACAGGCAAAGCGTTTCGAAGTCTCAAATGATGGCTCTGCTCAAGTGTGAAGGTCAACACTGCTCTCCATAAGGAGGAGAGAGAGCTGTTAATACAAAATGACGAGAACATGCCAATGTCTTACTCTGTAAAATTCTTTTGTCTGTACAGTTATTCTTTTAGCAATATTTAAAGTGAAAAGGAAAAAAAAAGAAAAAAAGAAAAATGGCAACTCATTTTCTTTAACGCTTGTAACATTATGTTTCTCTTTCTTTAATTAAATTTTAATTCCCCTGGACCATCTCCTTATAATCATCTGGAGGCAAAGCCTCTTTCAGCGCATTGAGCTCTTTGTTAGCTGATTTCCATCTTTTCTAAAGACTAGTGGCATGCAACCTATTAAAAATTTAACTCAGATATCTGTATCTTTACAATAGTGCTTTGATTTCACTTCTTTTGAGCCGAGAGTCCGTCAGAAACAACCTCTCTACCTTCACTAAGGTAGGGATAAGTTTGTTCTATTATTTCCATTTCTTTCACCTGTAAATATTGGCCAAATAATGGAATAGATCGAGTGATGTGATAAAAGGCACAGAAAATATTCTAATTTGTGTCGGACGACATGTTTTAAACTATGCATTGTATGTTCAGATTTTAACATCTGATGAAATAAAAGCACACTGTGATTCTTATATACCAAAATTACAGTTCTTGTATTATAATTTGCAGTCCACAAATTAAACGGTCTCTAAGAGACTAAGTTTTGCCTGGGGGCTGCTAATAAATGCCCCCCCTCCCCTAGATGTAGGTCCTAATTTATTATTATGCTCCATTATTTGCTCCGTATAGAGAGCATGA
>JAJOOO010007543.1:0-34243 GCA_029582685.1 Solanum piurae
ATTATTTTCTATTTCGTTAGTTTCGTTTTCTGATAATTCATATATACTATCATCACTTTCTAATTCATAATCTATATAGTCTATTTGTATATATTTTTCATTGTTTATTAATATTTCTGTTATTTATTTTTTCTTTGGATTTTTTGGTAATTTACAATCTTTAGCTATGTGTCCTAGTTTACCACAGTTATAGCAAGTACATTCCGTCAATTTCTTTTTTGGCCTATATGGTCTCTTAGTTTTGTAGTTTTTTACGTAGTAGCTTCTTCTTGGTCTTTTATACTTATATTTTAATCTATGTTTTCTATAGTTTCTATTCTTATTATATTTTTTATAATATCTATTTGTACATCCAAACTGGGGTGCTATTTTTCTTTTGCAGCATGCTAAGTTTTTTACTAATATCTTTTCCATTTTTATTTCTTCTTTATTCTTTTCACATAGTTCTATGAACCATCGTTGTAAGAATTTAATCCTAGCTCCTAGGGTATCTGCTAGTTTTGCTTCATTCCAACTCCTTATTATTTTTGAACTAAAAGGTTCGGGTAGTTTTGTAAAATATAATTTTCTTATTTCTTTACTTTCTTCTGTATTATATGTTCCTTTATAATAAATTTCTCTGAATGCACATGTATATTCATCTATATAACACATATTACATATTGCTAATTTTGTCATTAAATTTCTATCTATAATTTTTTCTTTATTTTGTTCTTCTACTTCTGTTGTCATACTACTGAATTCATTCCTTATAGCTATTTCGTATTTATATAATATTTCTATAGTTGTGGTGGCTAATTCACCATCAAATTTTTTATTACTTCTTAACGTTTTTAAACTGTCACTTGTTAAATTTTGTAACCATAATTTTACTGTTCCTATAAGTGTCCTTTCTATTTATCCTGGTGTTTCTGTCATTCCTATTTTGTTATCTATCAATTGTTTTGATATATATCCCATCCATAATTGGATTGTTTTATTTATATCTGCTACGCAATCTAAATCTAAAAAATTATGTTGTTCGGTTATTGGTTTAGGTGTCCATTTATTGTTTAATCTTTTATCCCATATAACTTTTTCTCTATCATATCGTTTATAATTTGCATTATAATATTGTGGATTTTTTACTCCTGATGTACTAGGTTTTTCATCCATGTCTATATCTCCTGTATTTACTTCTATATTTGTATTATCATCTATATTTCTTAAAATTTATGTATATGTTTCACTTGTTTCTGACTATTTTTCTTCCAAGTCATTTTCATTTATTTCATCAATTCCTATTTCAGGTTCAGTTAGATTATCTTGGTTTTCTTTCAGATGTAGTTTTTCTTTAAATCTATTTATTTCAGCCGTTAATTTTTCTTTCTGGTCTTTTTCTTTTGTTTTAGTGCATACATTATTAATAGTTGTAGTCTGTAAAGACAAACTTTTAGGGTAAATAATGTTTCAGTGATAGTTGGTGTATGCATTTTAGACACATCACTGTTAAATAGGTATACATCTATGCTTAATTAACATACCTAACAGGATTTGTCAGATGGATACGACGTAAAAAAATGGACATCTAATCCCACAGATTAAGGATGTTCTACTATAAAATCTTTCAACTTTCGCATGAATAAGACTATTTTATCCTTCACTCTAATGTTGCATGAAAAAACATCAACCTGGAAAAATACCAACATATTTTGGGTCGGCACGAAATCTTGGTTAAGTAAACATGTTTAGGCACCTCAAGTACCAAAAAAACAATCCTATAGTTGATAAAAAAACATAAACGAATGCAAAATAGGAGGACCAGATATAATCATCTTGGCTGCTCATAAAGGCGTAGGTGCTTGTGGTTCTGTTTCACTACTTGATCAATCTGACTCCCCCAACTAAAAGAGAAAAACCAGTACTTTCATTAATTAGGATCCATAGATAAAGGAGCAAAGAAGCCAGTACTATAGGGTAAAAAGAATAATTGAAATTAGGTTACACTTGTTTTGATACTCCTACTTAAAGATAACATGTATTTCAGGACTCTGACATAAATAAATATTTTAACTGAAAATTCTAGATCAATTAGTTACTTGCACATTGCCTAAACCTACAAATAATCATTTACAGTAACAAGAAACAAGCCAAATATTATACCACAATTGCATGTCCAAAACTTTTATAAAGTATATTATGAATACAATTGGACAATTATATGAATCTCAAGACTACACATATAGGCTCCAAACACGTCCTGTGAATCTATCTAGTACTCTAAAAAGCACAAGCTAGCAACAAATTAAATGTGGAACCGATTGGATATTATAGCTCCTTCCACAATGAATATTACTATATACTATATAGTATGTGAAATTTGATGGAAGGGGAGAAGATAATAAGAGGTTTCAAAATATTTAAAAGGTTTTCATATCATACAACAAAATGGATAATTGAAGAGACTATGGGTGATCTCTGTTATGAATATTTGCAATAATTATGGGTAATTGAAGAGACTATACATGTTATGAATATATTTATCAAACTAAATGAATGAAGGCTTTATTGGCTAGATAGAGATAACCCAAAGACTAAAGCTATTATTTAGCTAATTTATTTATTGAACTAAAAATTAGGGGGACGGGAAAAGTCGAGAAACATGAAGATCCACTTTTGAAATTAGCATTTATATATATATATATATATATATATATATATATAAGGGTAGTTGGATTTCTAATTAATTCCGCATTTATGCAAATAAAATAGGACTTTTGAATTAGTTTTTACTGATATTTAAATAGTTCATTAGATTTTAATTAGTGTGGGGTAAAATGGTAATAAATATTTGAAGGTTGAAACTTCCCATATTTTATTTTATTTATAACTAAAAGAGGGAAGCTCCATCTTCAAAATTGGATAACCATATTTTCCCTCCACTAAATCAAATTTTGATTAGAGTTCTAATTAAATATAGATATTTTAATTACAAAATGATAAAGTTTGAAGTCCAACAACTGCACTTTAGTTTTTAGTTATGGCATTACAAATTCAAATAAGTTATGTTAGTAGAATTAAATGAAAAGACTATTGTTACAAACTAATGAAGTGCTACTCTTTTGATATGTGTCACGCCCCGAAGCTATCCCTAGACGTAACACGGGACCTAGGATCATGAGTGACCCCAAACTAACCCTAAGTCTGGCATATATCAAGCATACTGAAAATAACTAAGTAAAACATGTAATATGGGGAAGCTAAAAATAGTGGATATCTAAAATGGGGAAAAACCCAACTAGTCTGAATATATATTAAATAATGAGTGTTTAGTGATAACTGAAACAACCACTTAACAACTCAAGTTGAATCTACTACTATGTTTGAAAAGCCTCTAACTGAGTCGAGTTGCTGGGAAATGCCCCCAGCTAACTCTAACAAAATTGAAAACTAGAAATAAAGACTAAAATAGAAAGCATGTCTATTGTCCTCGAAGTATGAGGACTCACCATTGAAGTTGTTGAAGTCGAATCGAGAATTGGTCTAAGCGTGATCTGGATGCTGAGTGCTTGGACCTACATCATAAAATTATGTACCGCAAAGTATATGCCAGTACTCGGAATGTACTGGGCATGCAGGATATGGATACTAAGCTGACCAATAGATATATAAGTTGAACAATGCATAACTGAGCAATAATATAATCTGAACAAGGATATAGATATGTACTGAAGTATAACTGAAAACATAACTAAATGCAATGACCAAGTACTAATCATGAAGATAACATGTTGAATTATAGACTGAAGTAACTACTGAAAACTTGATCAATGCACTAAAAGTCTTACTATGGGAGCTACTATTAAATGATATAAACCACGTGAGCTAAACGTGGACCCCGATGTCTACGCCCAATCGAGATGACCCAATATACCTTTCTAGGGGTATAAAGGCATGAATGTACGATGTATACGCCCCATCAAGAGTACTCAATATACCTTGCCAGGAGTATAAAGACATAAATATTGCGTGATCACTTAAAACTGATGCCCAACCGAGGGGACTTCTAAACCTACGTTGGCACGTAGTTTTGAGACTTTGAGGGTACACTGAACTTTAGTCCAACTCGGTTCTAAGTCTACTCCCAACTGAATATATATGAAGCTAAAATGTACTAAATATGAATAGCTCAAAAACCTACATGCTAACTAAAAATGCAACATTTATATACTCAGAATATGACATTCGAAATCTGAAGCATGAATTTCTGTCTGACTGGCCCAGCAAGTATAATTCATGAACTAGGATAAATTTACACATTCTAGAGTTCTGAGTTCTATGCAAGGAACTACACTAAATTGTCAATAAACAGGTAATTTAGATCATAGGAATCGCAATCACAATAAATATTGAAAATCTAGAAACCATAGGTTTGAACAATTTAGGAGTATCTGAAGAACTAACTGAATTGTAGGGACCTAATGGGTGAAAGAAACCCATTAGTAAAATTCCACATACCTAGTGACGAAATCTATGGAAACCCTTTGAATTTAGTGGTTGAACATAAAGAACACATCTGCTTGTTCTTGGAAGAACTGGCGCCTCTTACTCTTATTTTTGTTCTAATTTTGATGATTGTTTTGAGAATAATGGTTTTGGGAAGGTTCTTACTAGATTATAAGGGTTATACTGAGTAAAAAATGTAGTTTAGGAATCAAACGACGTAGTTTAAGTTCCCAACACATAGAGGAAAAGACTAATGCGACGGTGACTGAAATTCTACCGAAGTGGCTTCAAGACAGGCTTCACGGGCCGTCATGATGACCAAGGCCCGTCTAGAAGCTCGTGTAGATTCCCTACCCAATAGGGCTTCACTAAAATGACCATAACGTTTTACTCCGAGCTTGGAATTTAGCAAACTCGATGGCGTTGGAAAGAGGATTATATTATCCTTAATTTGGTAGGTCATGGGTCACCTAACTCATTTTGTGCTAACAAATATGACCATTTGAAGTTGACCCAAAACTTGAAGGCTGAATTGCCCCATTACCAGTCCACTTCACGGATCGTGTGAAACACCACAGCCTTTGTAGGCCACCGTGGTTCTTCACAGTGAGTTGGGGTTGCACTGGGTCGTTTTCAAGACACACTTGACGGACCATGTGGGGTTCCATGGACCGTCTAATGGTATGTGGTTCCTCACTGTCCTTGGGGGGTCTCTGGCTTGCTTTCATGGGCATATTGGCAGACCGTGTGGGGTTCCACGGTCCGTGTAAGGGCTTGTGGACCTCCGTGCCTAATTGGATGTGAACCACGACGAGGGTGATGGGTCGTAGTCCTGTTCACGGCCCATAAACCCCTCTGTGGTTCACCCTTTTTCTTCTTTTTAGTCTTAGCTAGGTTCTGAGGTGTTACAATATCCCCTCTTCAGATCATTCATCTTCGAATGAAGACTAAGAAAGCTGAGTTTGGAGGAAAGAGTTGAAATCCCTTCCAATTGAGAATTAGAAGCTGATATCTGAACTAAGTTCCATTAAGCATACAATTATACTGAAATGCAAGAATAACTGAGGGAACAAGATACTGAGACTGAATTTACACAAGATTAATTGAAATGCTGGGAAGAATTATCACCTCTAGCTGAAAGAGAATTGGAAGGAAAGAGGTGAGGATATTTGGCCATCATGACTGCTTCTGCTTCCCAAGTAGCTCCCTCTACGGACTGACTCCTCCACAAAACTTTTACTGAAGCGACTTCCTTATTTCTCAACGTACGAACCTGATGGTCAAGAATCTCAATTGGCACCTCTTCATAAGTGAGACTATCTTTCATAGCCACACTCTCTAATGGCACTATCGATGTCGGATGACCCACATACTTTTTAAACAAGGAAATGTGAAAGACTGGATGAATTGCTGCTAGTTTTGTTGGTAGCTCTAACTCATAAGCCACCTTACCTACCCTTTTCAGGATTTTGTAAGGACCTACATACTTGGGACTAGGCTTTCTTTTCTTGCAAAATCTCATCACCTCTTTCATGGGTGACACTTTTAGGAAAACCGAACGATCATAATTATACAATCGACTAGGGGATAACAAGAATGTAACCAATCCATGCCTAGAATGATATCAAAATCTACCATTATCACTCTACAAGGTCTGCTGAGGTGACTTTCTGAGAAACTGTGACAGGGCAATTTATGTATACCCGTCTAGATATAACTGGGTCACCAACTAAAGTAGAGACTGAGAAGGGTTCTGAGAGAGTTTTTGGACTCACACCATATTTTACTACTATATAGGGAGTTACAAAAGAAAGTGTAGCCCCTGGATCTAATAATGCATAAACATTTAAATAGAATACTTGTAGTCCTCCCACTGCTAGTACCAAGTGTAGGTCACTCCCTTCAACTGATAGGCGGCTAAATATCCACTCTTGACTGGAGTGACACCCACAATGTCTGTTAGCTTTTGGATGACGTTGAGAAGCTCTTGTGGATCCACTTCTAACTTAGACCCATGAAAATCCTAAGGGTTCATCCGAGTGAAGTCCTGAATTTTACTGCAGTAGTGTAAGTCTACAGTGGATTTGGGGCCACATCCTGCTGATTACCCTGGGTGGTCATGGCCTAAGCAAGAAGTTGGAAAGCAGCCCTGAACTCGGCATGCGGGACATGCTCCTTCAATGGGTCTATTGGAGCTGCTGGCTGATTCCGGCGTTAACTCTTCTAGGAGGCATTTTGCAAAATGTGAAGAGCAGTAGTTAGAAAGAGATTAAATAGAGTTCACACTCTATATCACGAGTTGGAAAAGAAAAGAGGAAAGATTTTCTTAGAACACTTAGTAGCCTCCCTCTCATAGGTGTGGCGCGCTTCATACTCATGAAATGGACTCTTCTTAGTGCGTCTTTCAGAAACCCAAGGACTCTTGTCCTAATGCTCTGATACCAAAATTTTCACGCACTGAGGCTACCCCCTAGACGTAAAATGACACCTAGGATCACGAGTGACCCTAAGCTTACCCTGAGTCTTGCATTTATCAAGCATACTAAAAATAACTAAGTAAAACATGTACTATGGGGAAGCTAAAAATAGTGGATATTTGAAATGGGGAAAACCCCAACTAGTGCAAATATATATGAAATAATGGGAGTTTAGTGATAACTGAAACAACCACTTAACAACTCAAGTTGAATCTACTACTATGTCTAAAAAGCCTCTAACTGAGTCAAGTTGCTGGGACATGCCCCCGACTAACTCTAAAAGAAACGTAAAACTAGAAATAAAGACAAATACAAAAAGCATGTCTATTGTCCTCGAAGTATGAGGACTCACCACTGAAGTTGCTGAAGTATAATCAAGAATCGATGTAAGTGTGATCTGGATGCTGAGTGCCTGAACCTACATCATGAAACAATGTAGCGCAAAGTATGCGTCAGTACTTGAAATGTACTGAGTATGCATGATATGGATACTAAGCTGCACAATAGATATATAAGCTGAACAATGCATAACTGAGCAATAATATAATCTGAACAAGGATATAGATATGTACTGAAGTATAACTAAAAACTAAAGTGAATGCAATGATCAAGTACTAATTAATCATAAAGATAACATGTTGAACTGGATGCTAAAGTAACTACTGAAAACCTGCTCAATGCACTAAGAGTTGCACTGTGGGAGCTACTATAAACTGACATAAACCACGTGAGCTAAACATGGAGTTCGATGTATACGCCCCATCGAGAGGACCCAATATACCTTGCCAGGGGTATAAAGGCATGACTGTCTAATGTATACGCCCCATCAAGAGAACCCAATATACCTTGCAAGGGGTATAAATGCATGAATATGGCATGAACACTAAAAACTGATGCCTAACAGAGAGGACTTCTGAAACTATGTTGGCACGTAGTTCTGGAACTTTGAGGGTACACTGAACCCTAGGCCAACTCGGTGCTAAGTCTACTCCCAACTGAATATATATGAAGCTAAAATGCACTAAATATGAATAGCACAAAAACTCACATGCTAATTAATAATGCAATATTTTTATACTGAGAATATGGCATTGGAAATCAACAACATGAATTTCTATCTACCTGGCCTAGCAAGCATAATTTATGAACTAGGATAAATTTACACAAGCTAGAGTTCTGAGTTCTATGCAAGGAATTATTACTGACTTGTCAAGAAACAAGTTATTTAGATTAAAGGAATCATAGTCACAATAAATCTTGAAAATCTAGAAACCCTAGGTTTGAACCGTTTATGAGTATATGAATAACTAACTAAATTCTATGGACCTAATGGGTGAAAGTAACCCACTAGTGAAATATTATATACCTGGTGACAAAATCCACGGCGGGGCTGAACTTGAACAACACCTCTGCTTGTTCTTGAAAGAACTGGTGCCTCTTACTCTACTTTTTGTTCTAATTTTTTATGATTGTTTTGAGAATAAGGGTTTTGGGGAGGTTTTGACGAGATTATTAGGCTTAGACTGAGTAAAACGACGTAGTTTAGGCATCAAACGAGGTAGTTTAAGTGTCCAGCGCATAGGGGAAAAGACTAATGCGACACTGAATTGAATATTGTTGAGGTGGCTTCAAGACAAGCTTCACGGGACGTCATGATGACCAAGGCCCGTCTATAAGCTCGTTAAGATGTCCTGCCCAGAAAGGTTTCACTATAAAGTGCATAACTTTTTACTCCGAGCTTGGATTTTAGCAAACTTAGTGGTGTTGGAAAGATGATTCAATTATCTTTAATTTGATAGGTCATAGGCCACCTAACACATTTTGTTCTTAAAGATATGACCGTTTGAAGTTGACCCAAAACTTGAAGGTTGAACTGCCCCATTCACGGTTCACTACATGGATCGTGTGAAGAACCACAGGCCGTGTAGGCCACCGTGGTTCTTTAGAGTGAGTTGGGGTTGCACTGGGTCATTTCCACGACATACTTGACCGACTGTGTGGGGTTCCACTGACCGTCTAATGGTCTGTGGTTCCTCACAGTCCTTGGGGGGGTCTCTGTGTTGCTTTCACGGGAATATTGACGGACCGTGTTGGGTTCCACGGTCCCTGTAGGGGATCGTGGACATCCGTGCCTGGCTGAATGTGAACCACAACAAGGGTGACGCGCGGCCCATGGTCCTGTTCACGGCCCGTGAACCCCTCTGTGGTTCACATTTTTTCTGTTGTTCATTCTTAGCTAGGTTCTGAGGTGTTACAATATGGATCATTTATTTCCGCCCATTTCTCAATATATATATATGGTCTCTATGAATCATCTGTGTTTCCCCCATCAAGCTCAAATCACTACAACAAATATGATATATAGCTACGAAATTATTAGCTACGACATCAAATTCGTCACTAATTGTTCGCTTTTAGTGAAAAAATTTACTTTTCGTGCTTAAATATATGAGACACATAGTTTTAGTGACGAAACATAAAAATCCGTAGCAAAGTTTCGTCTACTAAAGTTTCCCACCAAAAAATTAATTGGCACCATTTGTTAAGTAGTATTAGTCACGAATTTAAAGTTATCGGTGACACATTATTTTGTCACTAATAATGTATCTAATTCATGACAAAAAAAATGGTCTTAAAATTTATTGATTTTTGGACCCAAAAAAATTTCATCTAAAATAATATGTTGTTACAATATCAACAAATTAGAGTTCGAAGTTAAATATTATAAGTTTTAGCTATAAGAATTTAGCTTTAATTATGATATTTATTTTCGTCACTAATATAAATAATTGGTGACAAAGATTTTATTGTCTCTAATCAATTTGTGATTTAGTGACAACAAAAAAATTGTCACAAAATATGCAAGGTGTTAAATAGCGACGACCTAAAATTTGTAGTGAATAATTCAACTATTTGCTACGAAAAAAATTCATAGCTAAACATAAATTTTTTTTTGCTACAATTTTTCATAATTACAAGTGACAACTTACAAAAAGAATAATATAAGTGCTTCATAAGAAATAGACAGAGTCCTTTCGTTAATTGGCGAGGGAAATATTAAAACCAACGAATTTGGTCCATTTTGTAAAAATGAAAAAGTTCAATTCATGAATTTTCTTAAATTACACAGTTATAAAATGCGTCGTTTCAAAAATACAATCCAGGTTATAAGTATCGTGAGTGGGGTACGGTTCTGCCACTAGATCACTAATATCTGTTGGTTTAACACTTTTGTTTTTTATTTGATACACTTTAATCGATAAAGACAATAGAAAAAATTATTTCTTAAGTCTTGATGCTAATTTTTATGCGTGACTATTGATTTGTGATTGGTAAACTGCATAGACTAAGTCGATCTATTTGCTACTGTCTAAAAATATTTAGATATTTAAAAGTAATTCCACAAACGCACGTAGATCAACTATACAAATATAACATCGACTTACAAACTTAGACTTTGCAAAGGTGCAAAATATTTCATGAATTTCTGTTAACTTTTTTCATCAGTGTGAAAATCGAAATAAACTAAAAAATGAAAGCACAAATGAAAGAAATGAACAACCTAGGATTTCAAATATATTATGATGAAGTACTATAGTTATGGGTAATGATGTGTTTTTTTCAAAACAATTGATTTACTGACCGAATTGAACCGATTATTGAATTTTTTTAAATAAAATCGAAAGTTTAATTTTTTATAAATTTATAATTGTACTAAATAATTTTTAAAATTTATAAAAATAACTGAATAAAATGACAGAATCATATTGAATATATTTAAAGATATGTTAAAAAATATACAGTTTAATTAAAATATAATTTACATTTGAATGAATTGTGGGTGTTAAATTTCATGCACTTGTATATGTGTATAAATAATCATATAATATATTATATCTACAAAATTTAAATTTGAAAGAAGTGAATGAAGTAGAAAATAAATTAAAAATGAGAGACAAGAGAGAGTTGATCGGATGGTAAGCACTTCTCACTTCCAACCTTAAGGTTGTGAGTTCGAATCTCCAAGAAAGTATAACGTGGGAGCTCCTAGGGAGGAGTTTAAAATAAATTTGAGATGGGGGAGGATAATAGGAAAATTAACCATTTTTATAATAATAAATTTGTCCCTAATTAATACATTTAATAACAAAATAATTTTTGGTATATAAAATATAATATCGTCACTGATTGAACTAAAATAATTAGCGACGATATAATTTTGTCGGTAATAATAACCTTTTTAGTGAAAAAACATACAATTATCTACAAAAAAAATATACTTTTTACGACAAATAAATTTGTCACAAGTGTTTAAGTATTTGGGGATGATTTTTCTTTTTGTAGTTAATATAATACTTTTAGCGACGAAGCACTAAATCGTCTTTGTATACTTTTAGAGACACATTTAGTGACGACTGAGTGACGAATTATTTTTCGTCTCACAAGATTTTTAGTGACGAAATATGATTTATTAATGACGAAATTATTTGTCCCTGATAATCAGAAGCAAATCTAGGATTTGGAGGTCCTGGGTGCCACATTGTTCAAGTAAGAAAACCGGGTCGATTGCTTTAATTTTGGGTTACAATCGAGTTATTTATCTTTTTCGATTTTTTATAAACAAATCGATTAAACATGCATGTTAGTAATATTTTCTTTTAGATATTATGAGATTAGAGCTAACTAAAAAATTCTATTTTATTTTATTTTTAGGAATTAGTGGCCTTAATCGCCGAAATTTTGAGAAAAAAAAAGAGATTTTTCACACTAAAATTTGAGCTTGTATAAACTATCTAGTAGTGTTAACTTAATATATTATAATCCATTAGCTTTATGTGTTGTTGTAAATATATAACAAAGAGAATACACATTTTAGTTTCAATATAGTCATCCTACTTAGCAAGAACGTTGGTGAAGATCGAAAGAACCTTCAAATTAAAAGATCTCTAGTAATAATATTCATCATTTTTAAAACTTTTATTTTTTTAAAACTACTATTTAAATATATTCTTAATAATATTTATATCACGTTCATAATTCAGTACTCATTAATTGATAAAAAATAAACACGCAACACTCATATCAAGAGATTAATAATTAGTGAAAGAGAAAGTAAAAGAACTTAAGATTTAATTATGATAAATATGATTCAATTTGAATTAATAAAAAATACTAGTAAATAAATAAGAATGAATGGAAGGGGAAAAAACCTTCACACATTAATAAAAATGACAAAAAAGAAAAAAGAAAAAAAGAATGAAAGAAAGAAAAAAGCTTTCAAAAATTAAAATGACAAAAAAGAAAGAAAGAAAGAAAAAAGCTTTCAAAAATTAATAAAAATGACAAAAAGAAAAGAGAAAAAAGCTTTCAAGAATTAATGTTGCAGACAAGGTTTGAACCTGCGAGCTGCTCGTGTGGCAAATTGTCTGGTTTGCCAATTGGACTGTTCACCATATTATTTAGTGAGTGGCAAAGAAAATATATATTAATTTCCTTATACATATAATAATACATATATATACAAAGTTTTTTCCGAGATCAGTGGGTGTCGTGGCACCCCACGGGTACCCATAGATCCGCCCCGGCTGATAATCGAATTTGTTGTAGTGAATGTGTATCCCCCATCCCCGTTTCTCATTGTCTTGGTAAATTTCTTGAAGGCTCGGCATGCCTTGGACAGTATTTGGAATATGTCCAACCAAATCGTTATTTAACATATTCATCTTTGTCACTCCAGTAAGATCTCCAATTTCTTCAGGAACAATGTCGTTCAGTTCAGAGATTCAGAGAAATCCCCAATTGATGCAGGAAGAACGCCATCCAACGGATTCCACAAAAAAACTTCTTTTAGTTCCTACATTTTGTTAATGATTGAAGGAACCTCAGTGCTGAATTTCCAAAAAAGTTGTTCCCTTGCAGAGATAAAACTAGTTAGATTATTAGATCCACAATAGACTTTTTTTGAGTTAATATCTCAAAAGGTCATTGAACTTTGAGAATTTAACTAGCAAAGTCATTAAACTTTGTTTTGTTTCAATAAAATAACTCAATTTAACACTTTTATCTTCAAAAATCACTCAACTATATTTATGATTAAAATAAATTTGACATAATATAATAAATTCTTTTCTATTTCATATAATCTTTGACTCCACAAATAAACAAAAGTTTAAAAAAACAAACTAAAAATGATGCAGATGTTGACCTTTTCTTGAAAAAAAAATGTTGCAAAATAAAAAATAAAGTAAAAAATTGTGACTTTTAGATTCATTATTTCTCTGTGGATTGTTCCAGTTCAGTAAGTCCACCAGAGTTTCACACTTTCTTTCTAGTTTCTTGGTGTAAAAATTATATTTTGAGAAAATGGGAATTGTTCGAAGAAATTTAAAATTATTCAAAATGTATTAGAAATAACATTTCAATGGGAGAAGGTGTATGGAAATGGTGCAGGTTCAGTTTTTTCAAAAAGTATAATAAAATTGTAAAATAAAGATAATGTTGGAAATTTCAAATTTAAATTTATTTGTGGGATTCATGTTTATATGGTATAGAAAATAACTTATGTTGCCATGTCAATTTGATTTTAAAGATAAATGCACTTGAGTGATTTTTGAAGATAAAAGTGGTAAGTTGAGTGATTTTTTGATACAAAATAAAGTTTAATGACTTTGTTGGTTAAATTTTCTTAGTTCAATAGCCTTTTGAGATATTAACTCGACTTTTTCTAGGCTAAACATTTGACGGCCTAAATCTGAAGGTAGAGTACCTGAAATGCCTGTTTGTTTCAAGTCCTAGGAACTGCAGTGCTGACATGTTGAAAATGTTTGTCGGGATGGAACCAGTAAACTCATTCGAGGATAACATGTAAACTCGAAAATTGTATGGAAGTCGTCCTCTTCAGACGAGTTATTGTTGTTTATCATTTTTTTGTATGGAGAATTCTTCACAGCAAACTCTCCAATATGAATTCTTCAAAATGTTTTATTGTTGTTTACATACACTCGGTCTACTTCAGTGAGGTTCTTTTGGTTATTTGCATGAGTTTATGGACACAAAGAGTTCAGAATAAAGTGTTACTTCCCCTTTTTTTTCCAAGTTATGAAACTTCTGTTCAATTTCTTGATATGCAAGGAAAGGCATGGATAGATATTATCGCGCCCCATTTTCCTCGCGAAAAAATGGACCTTCGACCTAACAACTCTTTTGGAGGGCTTTTTGGGTTGAATTGAAGAGTCGCCACCTAACGAATTAAGGCGCGTTAGAGCACCTATCTAACCTAATTAAATCTAACTAGGGTCAACGAACCAGAGATCAGGGTAAGGGTTCAAATTACCTCGAGGGAAAGGTGTTAGGCATCCCTCAAGGTCCACAAATGTGAGTCCCGGCTGTATCTCATGCAATATGTGGGGTTACAAGTAGCAAGTAAGATCACTTCATTTATTGGTTATTTAATTAAACATGTTAGCTAGGTGATAACATAATATTAAATAATTAACACAAACAAAATTTAAAAGAAATAGCAAGAAGATAGAAAGTAGACAAATATCTAAGCAAATAATTTTTTTATATTTTAATTAGACTACCCCAAACAACTATAATTACAGATAAATAAAAGGGACAAAAGGAAAGGGAGACTCTAAAGGACCTTAGGATCAGCACTCGACTTTTCTTTATTTTCGAAAGGCTTCCGTGTAGGGACAGACAAAATCATGATTTGTCGCTTTAAGCCTGAGTCGATGTCATCATATCCATAGGGCCTAAACTACCCCTACCCCACCACCGCATGTTTTTCATCTCTAAAAGGTGCTTAACATCCCCGCTTAAGGTCCAAGAGGCATTGGACTACTATTAAGGTGGATTTATACTAAAATAAATATATGCTTTTAATAGGCACACCTAGACATCAAGTCAAACAAATAAGACGTTCATTTAACATGTAAAGTCTCAAGTTGGCCTCTAGGTTTAGATTATTTAGCATGCTAGCAAACACATATAATTGTGAAAGGTTTCATGCCAAGTGTGTGGATACAAATACAAACAAACTTCATAATAATAATTTAACAAGGACAAAGGGTTATAACACAATGCAGAGTTTATTTATTTTATTAATAAAGCATGCAGGAATTATTTATTTATTAGTTGATTAAAAGTGGTAAGACCATTATTCATAATGCAAAAACTAAATATTTCGGGCAGAATTTTATTAAGACAACAAATTTAAAGTGACAGATTATGCAGAAAATAACATTAATGTAGTAGCGGATTAGACTATTATCAAAATTTATTTCAAATGGCAGTCAGTTTAATAGATACAAAAAATTAATCAGTAGCTATTTTTAAGTGGCAAAAGAGTTAATTACGATGCAGAAGATTAGTTATTTCATGCAGATTTAAACTGGACAGATTAGTTATTAAGTTAAACCGGTGCAGATTTTATTAAGAAAGTTAAGATTTTAATATGCTGGTAATTAATAATCTATAGACAGGATATCTATGTGAGAAACATGCAAAATTTATTTAAAACTAAATAATTAGCAAGCAGTCGCTATGATTAATTGATTGAAGCAATATTACGATTATTAACGTCTGATTATTTAAGCCAGATGGGGATATGCAAAAGTTAGCAATATCCATTAACAATATTCTGCACATATTATCTAATCATTTTACCAACATGACTTTCAGACCTATAGACATGGCTTCTAGAATAATAATTATTTAAACCTATATGCAAATACAACACATAAATAAGATTTAAAATTATTTAGATCCTATAGGCGTAATATCTAAGATGACAGTAATATAAAACATGTTATGACAAAGTTCAAAATTTATTCATGTATTAAATAAAGGGAGCTTTAGTTGAATTACATGAAACAAGGAGCGAATACATATCACTCATTCGTTAAATACTTATGAAGGTGGTTTAATGTTAATCCATGATAAGCAACCAAAACACGATCTGATCTTAAACTAATTAAAGGATTACATAGATGATTAAAGACAATAGCATACTATCTTTTATTTTTTAGTTAGATCTAAAGTGGATTTGTCAAAATACGGACTATCAAACAAATCACAATCCTATAAGCATGCTCTCTAACACAAGTAGGTTGCGATAAAATAAATAAACAAGTAGCACATAAATCCCCATCCCCCTTTAGGCAATCCCCAAATACATTTCATATATGAGTTCGAGAGTTGTGCAATATTACAGAACCAAATAGAAAGAACCACAAAAATACAAAATATAAAACTTGAAGCAACCAGTCCCATCCGGCAGTTTGTCCCCCGGCAACTCTTCAAATATAACTAAAAAGTTTCTGAAGCTCTGCTAATTGAAAAGGATAAATACACTACCGAGTAATACAAAAACCACATAATAGCAGCCATTTACACACTCTAACAGAATAAGAGCAACAAACTATACAGATATACGATCGCACACAGAAGAGGAGGCAAAAACTGACCCGGATGCTTCATTTTATTCATTCAAACACACAACAATATCCAAAATAGTAATGCAGGATGAATTAAAATAATGGAAGAACAACCAACCAGTTAAAGCAGAAATATTTATCAGCAATGAAGTATTGGCGGCAATCCAATTGAAACAGCAACACAGCAAAGAAAGCACTTTAAATGTTGCAAGAGACTAATTAATTTTAAGAGTAGAGAGTAATATTTTTTTTAGTATTCAAGTATGAGCAAAGTTAAGATGTGTAGAGATGAGAGTCGTTTTCTGCTGTCATTAGAATGTCTGCCTGTCCTATCATGTAAGGGTATCTTTTTATAGTGAATGAAGGGTCATATTAAAGGAGAATAATTTATTAATAGAAACAAATCAAGGAGATTTATTTCCTTAGCGCAAAAGGGCCAGATCAGTCGAAAATCTTTACCAGATATAAAAATTAGTACAAATCAATACAACTTAATTAAGGAAAGAGGATATATATAACAAATCACTCCAGCACAATTTACACACATCAAATCCGTCAATTAGTGAACATAATCAAGCACACATAAGTCTGTATAATAGACATCATATTTTACCATGTATAAACCTTCAAGAGAAGTCAATCAAGGATAACCATAAATAATAGTATACGTTAATTATTGAAAATTAAATGGGATCAAATATATTGAATCTTACCAAACTAGACTCCAAAAATCAAATTGAGCAATTAAGGGCGTAAAGATCATGATTAAGCTAGACAACATATTATTCCTAATCTAATTTCAAAACAGTGTAGGATCAATTAAGGGGTGAAAATATGCAGAGATCAGTGAACAATTAAGCTTAGCATGCAATATTAGGGACATAAAAACTAACAACAACAATAGTTCATAGGATCAGAAAATGACAACCAACAGTAGCATTCTTTGATAGGGTACAACTTTCACATGACAATAATACGAATAAATCAAGCAAAAATAAAATAAAATTAGGTGATGGTAGTTAAAAAGAACATAACAAACCTGGACGGATCTTAGTAGATCCGTCTTTGATAAGCTCGAAATCTCTAAAAGGCTCCGTCGGAGCTCGACGTTGCTGCTGCTGGCCGAAGCTACCACGCCGTCCGATGTCGCTGCTGGTTGCAGGAGGAGCTCTCGCTGGTCTCGTTCGTCGGAATAGCAGTGTTTGCTGCTCGAAGAAAAGACGGAGGAGGAGGGGTCGCCGGTCGGAGCTGCTGCTTCTGCTCGCCTGGTCTCACTGGTTGCTGCCGATTGGAGACTGCTCGCTGGAGCTGCTGACTGTTTTTCTCGCCGGCTGCTGGAGTTGTTGTTTCAGGCGACTGTCCTCGCCGGTGGTGCTCGCCTCTGCTGGTCGGACAGCAGCTTTCGCTGCTTGCAGCGTCCGAAAAGGAGAGTGAGGAGGGGGAGGGGGAGGAAAAGAGGAAGAGGAGAAGGGAGAGAGAGGGTCTGGCTTTCGCCGGGAAAAATGGCGAGGAGGAGGGAGGTGCGGCGCTAAAAGAGAGTTGAGAGGAAGAGGATGAATGAATGCTTTGGGGGTTTGGTATTTTTAGGTTAGAATAGTAAGGTTTTTGGGGATTTAATCCAAACCGTTGATTCATATTAAGATGAGGGGCTGAGATTTAAAGGATGATATCGACGGCTATGATTAAAAGATGAGGTTAGGTTGAAAATATGAAATTGAAGTGAATTGGCTATAACTGCAAAGGACAAAAACGGGTTAGAATTGCAATTAAATTAGAATAAGAGGCTAAAATCAAAATGAATTGAAATAGCAGGAGTGGCTACGGATTAAATATATTGGAATGGATTAGGCTAAGCTTTAAATGATTTAGAGCAAATTTAAGGAAATGCTATCTAATTAAAATACTACAAAATATAATAATTAAAATTGCTTAAACTTTTAAAACATTTGAATAAAATAATTATTTTGAGCTTTACTAAAAATATTTTAATAATATTCACGATAATCATGCGTACTAAAATATATAATTTTAAGACAAAATTGCTAAAAATTAAAACTCTAATATGTTTTAAAAATACTTATTTAATCGAATAGCATTCCCAAAAAGGGTTAAAGGTCGGTCAAAATTGGGGGTCAACAGATATATTGATTGAGTTTCTACAATCTTATACCACTCCAATCATGTCTATATGTGTGGTAGCGGGCAATACATCCTACATTTAAAACTAAACACTGATGGTTCGTGCTTACCAAAGAAATACAGGAGCTAGAGAGTTTTATACTCAAGAACGATATGGCAGTGGTACTTTTTGCTGCTTCTCTATGCTTTGATAAGGAAATGATAGTTTTAAGAAGTGTGGTTTCAAAGAGATAATGGTGGAGATTGACTCAAATTTTACAAGAAAAATCAGTCACACCATGGAGTGGGTAAAGGCTCAACTCAAATGGGATTGAAAGCTTTGCAGGTTAATTTTCCAAATTTGTTGCACATACATATACACTTGATCCGTCATCTTCATCACAAGAGAATCACATTCTGTATACCCATACAATCCAGCAATGCAAAATTGTGAACTCCAGATGTTGCTAAATGTATTTCATATGTGAGCAAAATTGGTTTAAACGTTTAAAGGTACTTTCATGTATTTAACTGCAAGTATAAACATGTATATCGGTCTTAGCCAGGACCACATGCGACTGTAGAGTTGCACGGCGAGCTTTGTCATTAATACTTCGCATATTTAAAGATAGATGTGCATCGTCACACTCAAATCATATGTCCACATGTGTCAAAGGGAGGCCACTTTGAGATGTGATTGAATGTAATTTGAAGAAAAGGGAAACCAAAACAAAATAATGAAATGAAGACCTTTTGTTGTTTGTTGACAGTAAATTTTTGCCTACAAATGCAACTAAATCATAGATGGCATAGACAGGGCCGATTCAACAATATTGGGGGCCTAAAGCGAAACTTAAGAAAGGGGCCCTAATTATTTTTTCCATCATATGTACTTTTATTTAAAATATATTTTTCTAGCTATTTCAGATGCAAAGTCATTAAGTACTGTTTTATAATCAATTTGTTTTAATAATTCCTTTTCAAATGATAATATAACTAATTCATTCAATCTATCTTGAGACATTGTTGATCTTAATTAAAGAAAATTTAATCAATTTTAATTTCGAACAAAGAAAGATTTGGTTGAGGCAATGGTTACAAGAACTGTTAACATTATCTTATAAGCAATATGTGTATTTGGAAAAGAATCAAATCTTTTTATTTGATTGAGTATTTTCATTATATCATTATCTTCTACTTGTATTATTTATCTTTAACACTTTTAATTCAAAAAATAAATCTAAACCATCAATTCAGAATAACTAGTATGTGTTAAAGAAAATTCAAGGTTAAGACAATATTTTTAAAAAAAATTCATCATCTAGTAATCTCAATATTTTACCACTAAATAAGAAATCAAAAATATTTTTATATGCTTCAATTGGTTCAAATCTATTTTAAAGTGAAAAAACAGTTTTATCTACCCCATATATATAACGTAATCAACTCTAAAGATTGTTCAAGGGACTTAGTGATTTTGTTGTCCATATTTTCATCAAATTGTTTCTTACGAAAATCATATTTATATTCATGTCATATGCAATTTCTTTAGTAGAAATCATAGCACTCATAGTACATATAATTTATTTATTTTTTAAAAACAACTTATATGAGTAATTGATTTTTAAAAATGGGGGCCCCAAAAATATGGGGCCCCAAGCGATGGCTTTAGTAGCCTAGGGATTAAGACGGCCCTGGGCGTAGACCATATTTAAGTATTTTAAATTTATATGTTAACACAATTAGCTTAGAGTTAGATTTCATGGATTTGGTGAATCAAAGTTGGAGGTCTCTGACAGAGCCAAGGAAATGCAAAAATAGGAAATGTCCAAGACTCTTTGGTCTAAGCTTATAATTTCCATTTGAACATGAAATTAGTCAGTTAGTCAATTAGAGACGTGGATATCAACCAGGAATATTAAATGTAGGCCATTCCCCCCATCAGATGTGTCCTAGTACAACTGATGACTTCTTCTAGTTTACTATATATGTGGAAAAACTCGATACTGAATAGACATTCTTTATCACAATTTTGCTTCTGTGTACATCCTTTAAGTATAGACAACACATGTATCATCATCATATATATATATATATATATATATATATATATATATATTATTATTATTATTATTATTAAAAATGGGAAGATTCAAAGTCCAAAATTGGATTACCATTTTATCCTTACATTAAAACAAATTGTTATAAAATATTTAACTAATTAAATATTAAATAGTAAAAAATTGCTGCCCTAATATTATAAATATTGAATTACATATCCTTCAAGAAGTTGCCTTCTTTATCATATATATATAAAATTATAAAAACAAACGTTGGACTCAATTAGCTATTACTATAATAAAAAAGTCGTTTCTCATGTTAAAGCAGGATTCCAGATGAAAACCAAGAGATTATACATTAATCAACATCTTTCAATTGAAATTAAAAGCAAGATTTTAAATAGTTGCATTGAACAATTTACTAAATAACTCATTTAAATTGGTACATGAATCAAATTCACATTTATAATCAAAAAAAATTTGCCGTAAACAACAAGAGAATTTGAATAGTTTGATTTTTTCATTAAATAAATTTGATATGGACTAAAATCATTGAACTAATTTAATGCAAATTATTTTTATCCACTAAAAGTCCATTCTAGCAACTACTATAAAATGCCTAGCATTATCTTCGTGTAAATGAGAGATTATCTTGGAAAAAATTAATCATGCTCATCAGATTGGATGTGTAATAATTTTCTTTGTTTTTATCCTCTCTTCCTTTTCTAGCCTAAATATTTTATATTCTATGTCATTTTTTGGGGATATGTTATTTAGCCTAAAATAGATATATAGGTTTACTTAACATGAATTATTCTTCTGAAGGCAATACTTTGATATACTTTCTTATGATTTGATACTTTCTTATGATTTTATTTTCCTATTGGAATATCTTGTATTGTACATGAAGAAATCAGTGATATACATGCTTCGTGAACTTATGTTATTATTCTATTTTAGTATTTTTTAAGGTTCTGCTTTATTTCTTAAATTATTGATGAAATTCGTAATGAAAGATTAATCAGTTAATTTGATATATTTATTTGGCTCTTGATAGAGTGTTCTACTTTATTATAATTATTTTTCAAAAAATATTTCTGATTAGAGAGAGGAATAACAAAATTATAAAACTCAATTATGACTTTTTTAAGGGAAAAGAAAAATAGAATTTGCATACCCTAAAATAAAATGGGCCATCGAAATGGAGATAGAGGATGAATCATTTTGAAGTGTATTTTTAGTTTATATGTATAATATATTGACCTTATTAGTCTATTATTTATATGTGTTGAAACATTCATTCCTCCATTTATATTATTTAGGAGAAATTTTACGGAAAAAAGAATCATATTAATAGTAGTATTTTTTTCGCTTCATACATACACTTCTCTAAGGTTAAAAATAAGATTTATAGGTGTGATATAATAGTAAAAAAATTTGACATAAAAATTATAAGTATTTAAATAGTCCAAATTGGAATGTCTGTTTTTACCTTAAAGATATTATTTATGAGAATGTGATAAATTCCTCTACCTAATTATTGAATGTTAATTATTACTCACACCCATACTTTTTTAATATCAAATAGTTTAATATTTTGTACATATTATAATTGCATATACCAAGGTTATTGATGTGACACAATTAAATAATTTATAAGATTTAAATTAATGAAAAAAAGATACTATTTCAGACTTGAATAAAATTCTTGAAATATCTAAAAATGAAAAATAACCATAACTTTTGTATATTTTAATTATATTTTAGAACTCAAATGATTTCCAAAATTATTTATGTAGTGAAAAATTAGTCTATTTTACATCATAAACTTTTTAATGTCAACTTATGAGCTACACCTGCAACGCATGTGTTCAGAACTAGTAAGTAAAAAATTATCGAAAAGAGTATAAAGTTGGAAGTAACTATTTCTAAAAATGAAAAAGGTAAAAAATACTCTTACTTTGACAAAAATGTCCTCAGTACTAGTTTATCCTATTTTGGGAGACTAAACCGTCCACACTAAAATTTGTTGAAAGTTACTTACTGAGAATCTTTCATAATTGCAGAGCAAAACAATCGTTCATTTCTCAAATTTCTGCTATCCAAAAATGGAATCTGAGGAAGATGAAAGCACCCATCAAAACCCAAAATGGAGCAAAGCCATTAACCATTCGCAATTTTCATCAAATTCAATGCAATATTCAACCTTTACAATACCTATTTTGCCCGAAGAACTTATCACTGAAATCCTCAAAAGGGTTTCAGTGAAATTCCTCTTGTAGTTCAGGTATGTTTTGAAGTCTTGGCTCAGTTTAATCTCGGCACTTTGTAGACATGTAGATTGATGCTTTTGAGAATTTATCGGTATTAGTTAATTTTCATTGGATCCAATGTAACTATAGGCTTTAGGGGAATTTACAAAGAGTGTTAATTGTTGCTAAAAATATATATTTAGCAGCAATTAAGCTATTGTCATTAATTGATTACCGTTAAAGATCATTTTGGCACTCCCTGAGCCTACACCCTGGACGTGGTCGACACTCGAGAATCATAACTGGTCCCCAAGCGAACCCGTGACCTGGCTAACTATGACACATATACCTCAATAGAATACACAGAAGCTTTAATAGATGAGCATTTAAAACATTTAACGAACTTTTAAAACAACGTCTAAAAATACTTAATATGAACCGTAAGTGTTTAATAAAACATCTGGAAAAAATACTTGAAACTGTTTTACTCTTCCTGTCCATGAAGACTCTACTATCTAAAGATTGGTGTCGAGAAAAGACCCACGACACCTCAAAATCCTACTACTATAGAGCAATAAAAATAGAGTCCTCGGAAAGTAGGGAGGTCTCACCAGAAGATAACGAGTAGATGAAGTGATCTCAATGGAATGCCTACTGATGATCCTAAATACTTGAATATGCATCATAAAAAGATGTAGGTCGAATGACTACATTGAATGTACGAGTATGTAATATGGCTGAATAAAATGATAACTTAACTGATGACTGAATACATATAAAGTAAAACAATATATGAACAAGTACTGAAAAACCATTTGTACTTTACAATAACATAGGCAATAAAAGCAATATGAGAATAGAAAACTTTACTCAATGGGGAGTTTCTCTAATGGACAACCATCACTATGAGTCTAGCGATGATACAACGTTTCACCCACGTTACAAGGGTCATTCTATACTTTGTGGGGGTATAGAATGCTAACTATAACTATGGATCAATCCAATAAGCCTTCTTGAGGCAGTGAGGAGTTGCATGAAAAGTCGGTGCGATCCTATCCTACATTGGCTACATAGTTTTATGGGACTTCGAGTTAAAAGTAGACTCTTACCCAATTTGGTGCTCGATACTACTCCCAAAATAAATCATATCAATTATGCTCAACCACCCTTTACATAGTAAGGGACTATTTCTTTACTTTACTTTCACTTTTCTTTACTGAATTACTTTTTCAAAAGAAAATCAATTATGCTCTTTCTCTTTCTCAAGTACCAAATAGTACACATGAAACCATTTGATTCTTTCTTTAATAACTCTTTCCAAAATATTCAGTTAAAACGTATGCTCATGTACTTACATTTCAAGTCTGAAATCAATGTGTAAGAAATCTCATATAATAGCCTTTATAAACATGAATTTTATAAGAAATTAGGGTTCATGTTATACAAAGTATGAACAACAATTTATAATTCAATATGCATAATAAAAATCAAAATCTCAACAGTTAAGGAATTTGGAACTCAGAATAAGAAACACAACTGAATTCGGATTTCAAGAAATCTGTGAATAGAACTCTAAACATAATGTTTCACTGTCTGAATTGAGATGTAGAGCGGGAGGACGAACTAGTAAATCACTATGAGTAGTCTTACATACTTGATTATGAAGCTATTAGACCGAAAACTTTGGTAGAGACTTGGTTTTTCTTGAGCTTGAGGAAGAACATTAGTTTTCTTGGAGGAAATCTTTGGTCTAGGAATCTTGAAGCCTGATCTTGAGAAAGGAAACTCTTTTATGGAGTTTCTAGATTGGAAAAACTTGGGAAAATCTTGGGTGGAAGACTTCTCTTTGTATTTTGAATTTTTTACTTGAAAGTTTAGAGTTCTTGATGGAGAAGAGGAAATCTAAGTGAGTTTTGAAAGAATTTCAAGATACATGAATGTTTAGATTGATGATTTTGAGACGAAAACTAGTTAGTTGAATGATATACTCTGCTAAAACACCCAAAACGACTTACAATAGGGCTAAAAAGCTTGGGAAAGGACCAAAGTAACCCTGGAGCATGTGCCTGAAATTTCTGAAAAAGAGAAATGCTCTACGGTCAATGGAACATTCCACCATTGATAGTTTCAAGCGTAGAACATCGACTGCCTGACAGGGCTTCACTAAAATGGGCATACCTTTTTACTCCGAACTCGAAATGAGGTCAACTTGGTGGCGTTAGAAAGATGACTCACACAAATTTAATTTGATAGGTCATATGCCACCTAATTGATTATAAGCTGAGAGATAAGATTATTTGAAGTTAGACTAAGTATAATCTTATGTCGAAAGTTAATTGGAAACTTCCAACTCAACTTTGTGCTGAGAGATTCTTGTGACCTTAATTCATATCCAAATATATTCTCATACTAATGAATTGACCTTAACTCCTAAGAATAATTTAAAAATAACCCGATACGACCTTATACACAAATGAAGAATGATTTGGGTCTTAGCTTAAATTTTTTTGAGGTGTTACACATTTTTTGTGTAGTGATTTAAACAAAAAACTTTGTGATTCCATGTAGAAAAATGGATCTAGATCTATTGGTTTTTAAAAGAAAACAAATGCAGGAAAATAACAATGGAACGAAAATTGAAGAATAAAATTTTATTGCACTAGAGAAGATTATATTATTGACTAACATAACAAAATATATGTATTTAAAGACTAAAACCTATTTGAGAAATAGATAACTATGTCCTATAATTCAACTTCATCAATCAGTGGCATACCCACATATAGCTTAGGGTGGTTAGTCAGACACTACTCGTAGAAAAATTATACTATATATATAGAAAAATGTAAGAAGTATATCAATCAAAAATATTTTTCATACGTATACCTTTAATGAAATTTCTGATTTTTCCCTTGAAATTATATATTTATTTATTCAACCACTTACCAAACAATAGAGATCAATTCCTAAATACTATGAATAACTCTATATATGTTGGTTGGATTCTTCGAAAATGCTGACATGTGTGTGTCGGATACTCCAAAAGTAATGTATTTTCGAAAATCTAACACATGTGCGGCAATAATTTTGGAGAGTCTGAGAAACATAGAGGCTAACTTAATAAAACTACAAGAAAAATTCAACATACATAAACAAAATTCCAAAGTCTTCAATCTTGAACCTCATATGTATAGCTCTTCAGCTTGTGTAGTATTGCGTTGAAAGCCAATTTGACAAAGCTTGAAGAGTGTTCGTATCAACTCTCTGATGCTTCTGATTAAACTATAAGAGGGTAGGCCATGTGAATTGGCATCACCACCTTACCTTTGTCTGAACAAAGAAAGAAAGTAAGTGATTTCCTAGGATTCTTGTTGTTTATCCCTACTCTCTGCAAACAACTTTCGTATCTACCATTCGATAGCGCTCGCAAAAGGAAAAAAACCAAATATGTTATAACCCCACTTGATCAATTATGCGAAGAACATCATATTCATATCGTACATCCTAAGCACGATCATGATGTATATCATTGTACGTCGTCATGTAAAAAGATCATGTATTATTTTTCAAATAAATATGTATTGTTTGTCTAATTTTCTCTGTTTATATGATTTGTATATAGTACATTAGTTTATTATATAGTTCTCATGTGTTAATTTGCTTACCATGATAGTGTCCCCTATATTAACCACAAAAGAATTGAAATTTGGACTGATGGAGTACCATTCATTGTCCACAAAAACTTGAAGTCTGCTAACACAATCTTGATGGAGAACGGTTAATGATGATGGATCGTACCTATTCCTAAGGTGAGCTCTTGTTTCTGGCATGGAGGATAGTATTTGAGTCTCGTTATGCATTTATTATCTTCGATTTTTTTTATAGTGGCATATGCCTAGGCTCATCCCTAAGAATTTCATGATTCTAAGAGAAAGTGTGCTCATGGAATTGCAATATTCTTGATAAACATTCATGTGTAGTTAAACGGAACAAAGGTTAGTTCATTTCCATAATAAAAAAATTTAGAAAAATAGATACTTGTTCTGCTTCAATTTGTTTGTCTAGTTTTGATTTGACATGAAGTTTAAGAAAGTAAAAAAAAATCTTCGAAACCTATGGTATTAGATGAATATATGTAAAATGTACCAAAATCTCATTTTTTTAAAATTACACATGTGATGCCAAAAAAGGGAAAAAATATGTTTTTGAAACTTACCAAAAAGAAAAGTACGACAAATAAATTGAAACCGAGGAGTACTAAGATAGTCAATTTGCCTTATTTAAGATTGTTAAAACTTTCACCCAATGTCCTTTAGAAATACTCTTCAACTATGTGAGATGAGTCTTCTTTAGTAGAATATTGAAAAGAGAGTGTCTCTTTCCAAGGCAACTTTGATGATAACCTTGATATGAAGACATGTAAGAAGATATCATAATATGAATAATTTTTTGAATATTATTTTCAAGCATGTTGGGTCAAAATATTAATCATAAGTGATTTTTCTTATTTGAAAAAGGTTTAAATTTGGATCAAATCAAATTAGGCAATATAATAAATAAATATTTAATAATTTTACTTTTGAGGAGTTTTTTTAAAATAATGACAAATATGAGACAAATGATAAATAACTAGGGTATTTTGAGCCAAAAGATTAATGCAAGGGTATTTTGGGGCCGAAGGGCGGATGAAGAGTAGTTTTTTACAAATTTAAATAGTTGAAGGATATATTCGACCCTTCTCCATAATACCGATAAGCTAATAGAAATAAATGAAATGAGTATACCATTTTATTGCGAAAAATGAATACTTAGACACGGACGGTAGCACAATTGTACTTGATTAGTTGATAGTGACATTTAATGATTTCTTTTTTCGTACGTATTTACTTAACGAACAATGGCGACACAGAGTCGTCTAGTGATGAGAAGGAAAATCTTCAAGGTGAGAATTCTAAGCGACATAAAAGGATGTGTAAGGAAATTCTCATAAAAGGATGTGTAAGAAAATGAAAAGACCAAGGTCTTTTTAAAAAGGATGTTGTCCAAAGAGAAGAAAGATACAAAGCTACTCCAAGAAAATATAGAGAAGTATAGCGGAGTAAGACTATGAAAATTGGGAAAGTGGGTAGCATAAATTTAAGATGGAAGAAAGAATGTTTGACGTTGGTTCGGAAGACATGCCACTATAGTAGAAGCATCTTTGGCTTATGACAATACGACCATTGAGATAAGAGGTGCTAATGCTTGGACAAACATTCTTGAGCCACCATCAAAGGAAATCAACCCCATCAAGACCATACCACCACTAAGAAAGTATGGATTTTCCTTTTGTCTTCCTTAGTGGTGGTAATGTATTAATGGGGTTGATTTCCTTCACTGGTGGCTTACGAATGTTTTTCAAAGCATTAGCATTTATTATTTCAATGGCTTCATTGTCATAAGCCAAAGCAACTTCTACAATAGTGTCAAAACTTCCTAACAACTATTGAACAATCTTTTTCCCATCTAAAATTTGTTCTACCCACTTACCCCATTTTCACAGTCTAACTCCCCTGTACTTCTCTATATTTTCTTGGAGTAGCTTTGTATCTTTGTTTTCTTTGGAGGACATCTTCTTTGAAAAGACCCTAGTCTTTCCATTTTCTATGAGAATTTCCTTACAAATCCTGTTATGTCACTTAAAATTCTCGCCTTGGATATTTCCATCCTCATCATTAGACGAGCCTGTGACATCATTGTCCGTTATGTAAATTTGTGCGACACGAGGCATGACAACAAGAATAGTTGAAGGATATTTTCGACCCATCTCCATAATACCAATAAACTAATAGAAATAAACGAAATGAGTATACCATTTTCTTGCAAAAAATGAATACTTAGACACGGACGGTAGCACAATTGTACTTGATTAGTTGATAGTGACATTTAATGATTTCTTTTTTCATACGTATTTACATAACGGACAATGGCGCCACATAATCGTCTAGTGATGAGAAGGAAAATCTTCAAGGTGAGAATTCTAAGCGACATTAAAGGATGTGTAAGGAAATTCTCATAGAAAATGAGAAGACCAAGGTCTTTTTAAAAAGGATGTTGGCCAAAGAGAAGAAAGGTACAAAGCTACTCCAAGAAAATATAAAGAAGTATAGCAGAGTAAGACTGTCAAAATTTGGAAAGTGGGTAGCAAAAATTTGAGATGGAAGAAAGAATGTTCGACGTTGTTCGGAAGATATACCATTATAGTAGAAGCTGCTTTGGCTTATGACAATACATCCATTGAGATAAGAGGTGCTAATGCTTGGACAAATATTTTTGAGCCACCACCGAAAGAAATCAACCCCATCAAGACCATACCACCACTACGAAAGTATGGATTTTCCTTTTGTCTTTCTTAGTGGTGGTAATGTATTAATGGGGTTGATTTCCTTCACTGGTGGCTTAAGAATGTTTTTCAAAGCATTAGCATTTATTATTTCAATGGCTTCGTTGTCATAAGCCAAAGCAACTTCTACAATAGTGTCAAAACTTCCTAACAACTATTGAACAATCTTTTTTCCATCTAAAATTTGTTCTAACCACTTGCCCCATTTTCACAGTATAACTCCCCTGTACTTCTCTATATTTTCTTGGAGTAGTTTTGTATCTTTGTTTTCTTTGGAGGACATCTTCTTTGAAAAGACCCTAGTCTTTCCATTTTCTATGAGAATTTCCTTACAAATCCTGTTATGTCACTTAAAATTCTCGCCTTGGATATTTCCCTCCTCATCATTAGATGAGCCTGTGACATCATTGTCCATATGTAAATTTTTGCAACACGAGGCATGACAACAAGAATAGTTGAAGGATATTTTCGACCCATCTCCATAATACCAACAAACTAATAGAAATAAACGAAATGAGTATACCATATTCTTGCAAAAAAAATGAATACTTAGACACGGACGGTAGCACAACTGTACTTGATTAGTTGATAGTGACATTTAATGATTTCTTTTTTCGTACGTATTTTCATAACAGACAATGGCGCCACAGAAAATGAAAAGGATGTGTAAGGAAAATCTCATAGAAAATGAAAAGACCAAGGTCTTTTTAAAAAGGATGTTGTCCAAAGAGAAGAAAGATACAAAGTTATTCCAAGAAAATATAAAGAAGTATAGCAGAGTAAGACTGTCAAAATTTGGAAAGTGGGTAGCAGAAATTTGGGATGGAAGAAAGAATGTTCGACATTGGTTCGGAAGATATGCCACTATAGTAGAAGCATCTTTGGCTTATGACAATACAACCATTGAGATAAGAGGTGCTAATGCTTGGACAAACATTCTTGAGCCACCATCAAAGGAAATCAACCCCATCAAGACCATACCACCACTAAGAAAGTATGGATTTTCCTTTTGTCCTCCTTAGTGGTGGTAATGTATTAATGGGGTTGATTTCCTTCACTGGTGGCTCAAGAATGTTTTTCAAAGCATTAGCATTTCTTATTTCAATGGCTTCCTTGTCATAAGCCAAAGCAACTTCTACAATAGTGTCAAAACTTCCTAACAACTATTGAACAATCTTTCTTCCATCTAAAATTTTCTCTACCCAATTACCCCATTTTCACAGTCTAACTCCTCTGTACTTCTCTATATTTTCTTGGAGTAGCTTTGTATCTTTGTTCTCTTTGGAGGACATCTGCTTTGAAATGACCCTGGTCTTTCCATTTTCTATGAGAATTTCCTTACAAATATTGTTATGTCACTTAGACTTCTCGCCTTGGATATTTCCCCCTTCATCATTAGACGAGCCTGTGACATCATTGTCCGTTATGTAAATATGTACGACATGAGGCATGACAACAAGAATAGTTGAAAAATATTTTCGACCCTTCTCCATAATACCAATAAATAATAGAAATAAAGGAAATGAGTATACCATTTTATTGTAAAAAATGAATACTTAGACATGGACGGTAGTACAATTGTACTTGATTAGTTGATAGTGACATTTAATGATTTCTTTTTTCGTACGTATTTACATAACGAACAATGGCGCCACAGAGTCGTCTAGTGATAAGAAGGAAAGTCTTCAAGGTGAGAATTGTAAGCGACATAAAATGATGTGTAAGGAAATTCGCATAGAAAATGAAAAGACCAAGGTCTTTTTAAAAAGGATGTTGTCCAAAGAGAAGAACGATACCAAGTTACTCCAAGAAAATATAAAGACGTATAGCGGAGTAAGACTGTGAAAATTATAAAAGTGGGTAGCAAAAATTTGAGATAGAAGAAAGAATGTTCGACATCTATTCAGAAGTCATTCCACTACAGTAGAAGCTGCTTTGGCTTACGATAATACAACCATTGAGATAAGAGGTGCTAATGCTTGAACAAACATTCTTGAGCCACCACCGAAGAAAATCAACCCCATCAAGGCCATACCACCACTAAGAAAGTATGGATTTTCCTTTTGTCTTCCTTAGTGGTGGTAATGTATTAATGGGGTTGATTTCCTTCACTGGTGGCTTAAGAATGTTTTTCAAAGCATTAGCATTTCTTATTTCAATGGCTTCTTGTCATAAGCTAAAGCAACTTCTACAACAGTGTCAAAACATCTTGACAAACATTGAACAATCTTTCT
This sequence comes from Solanum piurae, assembly GCA_029582685.1. Classification (NCBI taxonomy): domain Eukaryota; kingdom Viridiplantae; phylum Streptophyta; class Magnoliopsida; order Solanales; family Solanaceae; genus Solanum; species Solanum piurae. The sequence continues at coordinate 31,449 of JAJOOO010007543.1, forward strand.
TCCATCTAAAATTTCTTCTACCCACTTACCCCATTTTCATAGTCTAACTCCTATGTACTTCTCTATATTTTCTTGGAGTAGCTTTGTATCTTTGTTCTCTTTGGAGGACATCTGCTTTGAAAAGACCTTGGTCTTTCCATTTTCAATGAGAATTTTCTTACAAATCCTGTTATGTCACTTAGACTTCTCGCCTTGGATATTTCCTTCCTCATCATTAGACGAGCCTGTGACATCATTTTCCGTTATATAAATATGTTCGACCCAAGGCATGACAACAAGACTTTCCACCACCTAGTCGGTGGATTTTTTGACTCTCGCAATTTTTGAGGAGTTTTTATACTGCCTCGATTTTTTGTGAAACTCATCTTTGGAGGCCGTTTCTTCATGAAAGCGAACAAACAAAAACCCAAAAAAACGTCATCAAATCACATATGCATATACACTTCATTAATAATAAGAAATTCTTTATTTTTGTACTCTCTTTGTTTCAATTTTCTTGTCATATTTTTACATAGCAAAAAATCTAAGAAATTAAAAATTTAAATCGAAACTGCTAATTCTATAATCCCATATCTTATGGAAAAAAGGAATTTAAAAATTTCTCGCATTCTCAATTATGTGGCATTTGTTTTAACTAATAAAATTATCTGCGCTTCGCGCAGAAATTTAATATCACGAAATTTATAAAATAATACTTAAAACCTATCAGGCATTAAAACCAAAATACTATATTATCTTACATATAAAAATACGTAGTAACAAACATTAATAATGTAAAGGAAAATGAAAATTAATACATCTTATCATTTAGCCTTAATAACATAAGCATAAATTATAAAGTAATGATTGTAAAAATACATACCAGGATCTGTAACATAAGAAATAATTTAAGTGAGCCACTCAACATGAGCAAAGTATACAAATATTTAATTGTGAAGAGGAGGAGGAGGAGGAGGAGAAGGAGGAGGAGAAGGAGAAGGAGAAGAAGAAGGAAAAGAAGAAGGAGAAGAAGATGAAGAGGAAGAAGATGTGGAGGAGGAGGAGAAGAAGAAGAAGGAGGAGAAGAAGAAGAAGAAGGAGAAGAAGAAGAAGAGGAGGAGGAGGTGGTGGTTCAGAATTTTCGTTGTATTAAAATGAGAGAAAATCTCTCTATTTATAGACAATAAAGAATAGTGTGAACAAATGTTTATTTTGCCTTATCAGAAAGGTTACAACTATTTGGAAAAGTTGCAACCCTTCGGAAAGGTCACAACCTTTCATAAAAGTCATAACTTTTCATAAAAGTCATAACTTTTCATAAAAGTCGTAACTCTTCATTAAAGTCGCAACTTTTCATAAAAATCATAACTTTTCATAAAAATCACAACTCTTCATTAAAGTCCTTTTCAGTAAAGTCGCAACTTTTCATGAAGGGGAAGACTAATTTTGTAAATAAATAAATTAAAAAGGAATTCTGCTTTGTGGTGGCGCCACGTAGGCGGGCCTAAGGTTGTCTTTTATATATATATATATATATGATTTCGAGAGTCCAATGAGTATTGACCCTGACTTTTTCTTACATATTCTGAATATTTTGAATTATAAATAATTGTGACTTCTAGTACTATCACAATTATAAAATTTGACTCTCGAAGTTAGAATTATGTCATATAAATTGAAATAGATACACTATTAAAGAACATGTGTCCACAATAAACATGTTTTGTTATCAAGGGTTGGTCATACTTTTATGGCTGTCGTTCAAAATTCCTTGGAAGAAAATGAGCTATCTTGGTTTTTTACAATTTTTTTAAATGATGTTCTTTTCCTATTTCTTACGTGTAAAGATGAATATATTTTATCAAAAATTCATTAAACCTAAAGAAATTTGTGTAGAGCTAGAAAATCATTTTTTGCTAAATTTTGTATCCACTATATTGCAGAATTTATATGAAATGAGATCTCTAGCCTTTTTCACAATTTGAGTGGAAGACAATTACCTTTTTTAGATTTATGATGCATAAAAAAAAAGATGTTTTATATGAAAAAACTAAAAATCTCTTAATTATAGAAAGACTATAAAACTAATAAGGAAAAGTATTAGAAAATCATTTCTTCTAAACACACTTGAAACTCTAGATTTGTTTTTGTAATGTAACTACTGTAGAGTTTCCAATAGAAAATTTCAACAAATTAATGAGGTTATAAGTCAATATCAACGAATTTCTTACAGTTCAAACGATAAAATTCCCAAAAGCAAAAAGACATAAAGTAGTAGAATCTACACCTATATAAATTCTTAATAGTGCTTGTAGAAGCGCGCACACACAAAAAAGAATGAGATATCTTATCTTCTTACAATTTTAATAGAAGAAAATATCCTTTTTACAGTTTTTATGTATAAAAAATAAGATCTCTTATAAAAAGGACATATAGAAGCACAAAGAAACTCACATGTCACACACACTACTTTTCATAAATGTAGCCTGTGGCCTAAAAATAATAAAGAAGTTAAAACTGGAACATACCTTGAAAAGAAACTCATGAACTCTTAGACAAACCAATAATTATAAACTTTCGTCTTGATTTTGAATCTTTTGAATTTCAATGGTAATTTAAATAAATCAAACGAAGGGTGTTAATTAGGTCAGATCAACCAAAATTGGCCCAAACTGTAATAGCCCATATTAAACCAGCCCAAGACCAATACACTATCCGTTGGAGGAACAATTTTTTAGGGAATCTAATTTCAAATATTAGATCTTTGTTAATTTTTTGACCGTTGTTGGTCCAGCTAACAACTAAAAATAATATAT
>JAJOOO010007544.1:0-47535 GCA_029582685.1 Solanum piurae
ACGAGAGTGGCGAGCGAGATTCACCAGGAGAGAGGTGAAATAACAACAGTTTGCTATGGGGTACAATTAAATCAAACTATATTTATAGCATTTAATTTGAATTAATAATTTGCTATTATATACAATTTTTCCTTGAAAAAATGGCATAGCATGACATCTCATTTTATTAATTGGCAACATATAGCTCCCTTTTATTTTTTTGACAAAAAAGGATTTTTAAAAATTCAATTAGTAGCCCACGTATTGGGAATTTCTTTTTTAACTTAATTAAATATTTTTTGGAGCTGACAACATGGTGTCCTTTTTTATTGGGAAGTGGTTTTTTTCTTCCTTTTTTTCTCTTCTTTTCCATACACACGATTCTTTTGAATTGTGTTTTTTTTAATTATGTAAATATTTATTCAATTCTTTCTTCTTCTTCATTACTTTGAATAAAAGATGATTTACTTTCTGTTTATTAGTTTTACATATTTGAGTTCTATACAAATATTCGTCCATAGTGTCTATTTTTTCTTTTTCGCTTTTAAATTTTTGATGGTTTGTTGATGTCTACTCGTCAATTTCTCTAACTGTTAACCTATGTTCTTGTATTGTCGTTCAATGTTTTTGGGTTTTTAATTTTTGAAATTGAAGGTTATATCTAATTTAGGCAAAAATTTACATAATAGTAATTGATTGTAGGTATCAATTGTCATGTTTAAGAAAGTTATCCCTAGGATTATTCATAAAAAAAAAAAAAATCTGATTCTAATTTTGTGGATTTTCCATCCATAACTCTAAATTTTAGCCATGTAAGTTTTTCTCGTTATCCAATTCGACTTGTGTGTTTGCTATTGAGCATTTCAAATTTCATGTGCAATCCTCATGTACCCACTGAAGAAAGTATCTGAAATGTATACAAATTTTGAGTGAATGAATATACGAATATGTATACAAGAATGCAATGGATACATGATGTTCATGATTAAAAAAAAAAACTTCAATGCAGTGTATATATATTATAACGGAATGAATACATAAAGTGTTTGATTTTTAAATATGTATACACTGATTTTTTTAATATGTATACACTGATTTTTTTAATATGTAGACACTGAAAGGGATAACAAAACTATAAATGCATACTAAGACTAAGTGAATGAATACACCACTCTTTTACCTATATGCAATCATCAAGTATACAATTGATTTTTTTTATCAAGTAACGAACAAAAAAACATATGAAAATACATAATTTACGTTTTTAGGCGGTTACATATTGTATATATAATTTTTTATATTTTCGTTATTTTTGTTGTTTAGTGATGATTGGTTATATGAGGAAAAAAAAAACTATTAAAATGTTATTTATTAATTTGGGTTATTTTGTGCTTATTTTTTATTTGTCTATTAAATGCTAATTAATGTTGGGCTATTTATTGCTAATTATAACTATCAGTTGTATATATGTGTCATTTCCTCGTTAGTATTCTTATGTTTCATTCTATATGATATAGTTTGATTTGGTATAGAGTTTAAGAAAGAAAAAGACTTTTGAAATTAGTGGTCTAAAGTAAGTTTTATATGTTCGTGTGGCTATAAATCATTTCATTAAGGATAAAATTATATTTTAAAGTCAAATTATTACTAAATATAAAAATATATCATTCTTTGACTGACTAAAAAGGGAAACTCAATTATATAAATTGAGACACCGGGAATAAGTTAACTATAGTAACTCGTAAGTACAACTCCAAGGAATCTTTCTCTAGAAGACTTCAAGAACAAAATATAACAAAACCTACCATTACAAGTTACGATATTAAATGAAAATCTTAATCGATTATCTGAATTTTCACCTTACTAGTGAAGGTTCAAATTCTTCGTTTTGTAATTTCATTTACCCTTTCGCTACCCCAATTATAATTTTGCTTAGTTACTTAATTTTTACCAAAATTCTAAAGTAAATTAATTATTCACTAGTCACTAATTATTGCATCATAATTAATCAAACACTTAAACTAAAGTTACACACTTGTCAGTACTAATGTTCGGGCAGGATCAAGCAGCTGATATTTTTAGGGGTGGTTTGGTACAAAAATAAATAATGCAGGGATTAGTAATGCATGGTTTATTTTTATCAAGTGTTTGGTTCATTATTTCCAACTCCAACTTGTGCTTGGATTAAAACTCTTTTAAATCTTCTTTCCAATTATACCCTTGAATTGTTATGTAATTGGGTTAAGGTAGATAATTGCCGGATTTTTTATTTTTTTTTATGGCCTTCTAACTAGCTATGAGAAGAATAATTTTGTTGTCATGTTTCCAATTTTCTACTTGAATTATTTGAGGATAAATAATTTTCATCTTAATAAATTGATCACTCACAAAATGTCAATTTTCAATTTAAAAAAGATAAACCAACTACTTTTAAAATTAAAAAGACGGTCAACAATGGTAAAATTAAATAAACCATCTGCATTTACACATAAAAATTACAAGTTATAGTTTTAATATGTATGTAATTTTTTAAATTGTTCAAAATACAAATAGTTAGTGATATATTTGCCTTTTAATTAGTAAATGTTAAATAACTCACATTTCAAATTTGTATCGATTTGTATTGGATATATTTAGTAACAAACAACTCTCTCTAAATAATTTGTAAGCTAATTTATTTAAATAAATTTACTAGTACAAATATAAAACATAAAATTAAGAAAATGAAAAAAATAATTAAAATAATTTGATGGATATTTTATCTTTATATAGACTTATCCCATTGTATTATATCTTATGTATTAGTAGTATATCCAAATGAAAGGTAGTAAGTAATACATCATATAATATCATGTAGGATGTATAGCTAATCCATGAATTAGTTATACATAAGCTTAAAGTCCTACCAAATATAATACTAAATAATATCATACATAATACATGAACTATTTCTTTTAATACAGCCTACCAAACGATCCTTCGAGAAGAAAACGCTGCCCGTACTGCCCGTAACGGCTGTAGAGAGAGATTACGGGCAGCTCTCTTTCAGTAACCACTAACGAAGAGTTCATTCTTCAAGCTGATTATATTTACCCCATTGTTTGGTCTATGTTGATCGGACGGTCCAGAATGAACGCTGCTTTTGATCTTAGTTTCTCTACCATATAGCTCTGAAAACTCTCCGATCTGCTTCATCGGAGCGCTGATCTGTCTTTCCGGTGAGTTTATCGGCTCCGATTCGCTGAATTTTAGCTACTTCAGTTTTTTCTTCTAGAAAATCCCGCCGTTCAGTTTAAATTTTTTTTAGGAAAGAGTTCTTCTCCTTGTTTTCTGTTTTCCGGCTTCGATTAGCTCAACTTTATCTACTTCAATTTTTTCCTTTAGAAAAATCGGTGGTTCTTCTCGTTTTCTGTTTTCCGGCTCCGATTAGCTGAATTTGTTCCAACTTCAGTTTGTTTTTTTCCTTGTAGAATTTTGTGCGGTTCAGTTTATTTGACAATTGATGAAGTTTGTTGAGTTCTTCTATCGCGATTTCACGAAATTTTGCTCCGTGACGAGATTAATTCTTCTCGTTGTTTTCTGTTTTCCGGTTCCGATTAGCTGAATTTACTCTACTTCAGTTTATTTTTCTTTCTAGAGCCTTCTGAGGCTTAGTTTATTTCGCGTAATTCTCGTGTTTACTTCGTTAAATGATGAATTCTTCTCATTTTTTTCTGTTTTCCGGCAAAAATAAGTTCTCCGATGAACGGATGACATTTTTTCCGGCACGAAAGCAGTCGTGTTCTTCACCAGCAGCTTAGAATAGTCTTATCGTTTTCTGAAATTTTGTGTTTGGTCATAATCTAACGGCTGAGAATTGATGGATGCAGGGATCTGCGCTAGTCTGTGTAATTGTGCCGTACCGTACTGATGGAGACAAGCAGAGGCTCAGTCAGTGTTGCCATGATTAGACAGAGTATGCTAACTTGCGCCTGTCAATCACTGGTAGCTTTTTTTATTTCTTCGCTGGTTAAAACTCAGATCCTCGCTCTCACCCAGGTACTTAAAAATAACTTTGATCGATTTTTATATTTTCGTCTCAATTTATACGATATAGCTAAATTTGTTTGAATTTATGATTAAAATTTAAAATTCTGAATCTTGAAATTTTACCCAAAAGCACATAAATATATTAAAAACAGATACACATGGTTATCATCCCTTTCAGCGTATTATTTAATGTTTATAGTCACTTGATTTTCAAATTTATTAAATAGAGCTTGTTATGATTATTTTAGGGTAATGAAAAAAAAAATTGGCTAGAAAATTTGGTTAGAATGATGCCAGAATGATATTTTATTTATGTTATTTTATTTTTTTAATATTTTTATCTTTTTAACTTTAATATCTTTTAACTAAAAAAAAAATTAATTTTTTTTTTAAAAAAAAAATATTATAAATTTTTTAAATTTTCTGGCCAAATTTTCTTAACATGCGCCGGAGCCTAGATATTTTCCTGGTTTTTAGTGATTCTGTACGTGTGATATATTTTTTTTTATTTCTATCTTATCCTCTTTATCTCATTTTCTTTAGAAAATTTTATATCCATGAGAAGAAAATAAGTAAGACCCTTTTTCTCGATCTGTTCATTTTTCTACAGCTTTATATGGAAGATCAGAGATTGATTTCTTTTTCAATCGAGTTCGTTACATTGAATTTGTCTAGCATAATTATATTTTTCAATATAATTTACTAGCTATTTCACCTAAACACACCTAAATAATGGATTTCCTTCAATCCAAAAAAAAAACAGAGAGACTAGAACATTGCATAAATTCAACAACATTATTTAGGTCCACTTGAATGTGAAATATCTATAATTTTATGAAAAAGATAATAATGTGGGAATAATCATGTCCAAGGAATATTCCGTCTTTTATGCTCTTTGCTAACTTGAATAACCAATAGTTATCTGGTTGTTCCTGAAAAAAAATGGAGTCTGGCCCGTTAGTTTCTTTACGTATTGGATCAAAAGATAAGCCCAATTAAGATATTAAGAGGTCGTTTGTTTGGAGTAGTTACTTTTAAGTCATTTTGAACTTTTTCAAAAGCTAAAAATGACTAAAAAAGTAAATTTGATCAAATTTTAAGTCAAAATCCAAACCGAAATTATTTTGAACCTATCCCTGAAACAGAAAATATTTTATAATCATTTCCTCTTCAATATTTTTTGAACTTTGCCGACAATGTAGCAACTCATTTATTTATGCGGAGCAAAAATGGTGACCCAGTAAGTAGAAAAAAATTAAGGGCCACTTTTATTCGGATTAAAATTTTAATGTTGTTTTTTATATTTAGGGGTACTTGAAGGTTGTGGAACAAAAGGGTAAAAAGGGAGAAGAGCATCATACATCTTCTTCCCCAAGCAAGCCTCTTGATGCCGAAGAAGACGGCAATGAGACGGGTGATGATGATGATGATGATGATGGAGATGAAGGTAAAGACTTGTCATCCGAAGATGGAGGAAATGTGAACAATAACCCAAACACCAATGATAGCAACTCCAAGAAACATCCTAGAGAAGAGGCCGACGGTGCTGAAGAGAATGGTGAAGATGATGATGATGATGATGATGATGATGAGGGTGGTGGTGAAGACAGTCCAGATGATGAAGATAATGATAAACCTGATGAAGAAGATGACGACGAAGATGGGCCTGATGAAGGCGAGGAAGATACTGTGGAAGAAGAGGAAGAGGAAGAGGAAGATGAGGAAGAGGAAGATGAGGAAGAAGAAGAAATTCAGCCACCAAAAAAGAGGAAGAAGTAAATTAATTATCCACAACAGGTTCATCTCCTCTTCTATCACTATCGAGGTCTGTTATGTTAACACTTGCTGTAACTGTGTCTTAATGCACAACTAGAGTACTACTTAAAAAACTCCCAACTACGGCAATGTTTAGAGGATGTTTTCTATTCATAAAATCACTATGATTTGCTGCTGAATCAGGACTTTGATAAGACAATTTTGAAGTTAATACAACAACACACGTAGTATTCAACTCGATTAATTAGCCAAAAAGTACAATACATCAGGGAAAGCAGTCTTGCTTCTGATATGAAAATGATCAAAATCTATCTAGTAAATTCTACACAACTACAACCAACCTAGTCTCTAATGACAAGTGAGTGACAGACGTGAACACCAATTCACAGAGGGGTGGATGCGCCAAGACATAGGGTTCAAGAATAAGAACAAGTAAATCTTAATATTATGTTGCTACCACTCTTCAAAAAACAATATCAGACACAGGTGTGTCGAATCCTCCAAATGCATTACCTGAGCAACATAATATATCATTAATATGTAACCTTGTCAACATCTGAGCAGCATGAAGCGCTACCAACAGAAATTCAACTTGTCATCATACCTAGGAGAGTGTTGGGCGATCGAAACGGGGATAAAGGAACAGAACTAATGCAAGATATTTTTAACACTTGCTTTCTTCAAATTTAATAAGCTTTTTACAGGTGAATAATATACAAAGAGAAACCAGAAAGTTAATTGTACAAGCTAAACAATGAAAAACATACTCCCAATGACAAAAATTCACTTGAAAGTGAATAAGAACAAAGATAACATCCACCTCAAAACTTCTAAAGACGAGCCTAATGAAGTGAGAAGCGTGAATTTTCATGCAAAAGGAAGTGTGACGAAATGACTTTCATTCATGTTTGAAGTCATTTCTCAAAAAATTAAAAATGAAGGAAAAAAAAAGAATAAAATGAATCAATATCTATTCTAAAAGAAAAAAAAACATGCCTAATTAGCTCTTAGTTGCGCGGACTCTTCACTTTTGATGTCGCAACCATATCGGATTCTCCAAAAATACACTATTCTTGGCAAATCTGACACGCACCCATTGACATTTCTAAAGAGTCCGAGCAATAAAGAATTAGCTTGAACAAATTAAAACAACAGAAAAAATAAGACCTGTGTTTTTAAAAGAAAAAGATATGACTGGCTAAAATGGAGAAAAAAATCAAAATTGTCTATTAGTTAACAACAAAACTTCACAAACCCTAAGTCATCCTCGTAAAAAGTCGAATAACGTTAGGAGTTTTTTTTAACAGAATAAAGATATGAATAGGTAAATTTTTGAGAAAAAATATAAACATAGAAGAACCCCTAATCATCCTTGTTAATAGTTAAAATGATGTTTTAAAACTAAGCAAAAGACTATATCCACACACACACACAGAAATTTCAAGGTAATAATTTTTTCATACTTAAAAAGCATATTTTCACGCAAAGAGGATATGGCATACGATAAGGCCTAATAACAATATCAAGAAAATACTTGGCCAAATCAGAATATTGGAGCAAATATAAGAGCAAGATTTTTGTTTTTGACAAATTCACTTCAAAATAAGTCTAGAAGAAATTTATCCACCAAAGAGAAGGGTAATGCATACGGCATTATCTTAGCAAGTTCTATAGGAACTTGGCTTATCAGTAAGAAGTATGGATTGTATGAAAGTAAAGATATAAGAAACATATGGCTACAATTCCGATAAAACCCAAGCCACTGACAAACACTGACCCTTAGACACTCATCAGATGCTTCAATGACTTCGTTTCATCATGGTCAGGCGTTGTTCATCTGCAAAATCATACACAAGTAAGCACCAGATAATAATAGATTTAACACGGGAGAAGGGGAACGGGAAGCACAGACTATTGGATACTCAAATTAAGAACACATCATTGCATATTCAATGCTTGGTAGTAGGTTCAAGCTGATGCAAGTATAATCAAGAGGGATATAACTTTTTAAAAAAAGCAATTTATCAATTAATTAACTCGTACTCTCGTCCTTACTTTACCTGGGCTCCCTAATTTCACAAAGAAAGGTGTAAAGTATCATAAGAGACCTTTGTTTCTGGAACATGCTAGTTTTTCCCATGCATAGGAGGCAGATTGAGTTTTTTTTATTTTGGGGGAACAGATAGAATTTAATATGTAATATGATAACAAAGAATCAACATCACGGACAACAAATGTTGTAGTTAGACTGGTTAAACATACCTTAGTCTGAAATTTTTCTTCAGATATATAGCACAAGGCAAAGGGGAGGAATACAGCCAGTATCTGATTAGCTGGCGGTCGCAAAGGTAGCAGGATAAAAGTTGACTATTTTCTATTTTCACTACAACGCTTTACTCGTAATGACTCTTCACTTGTTGAATGGTTGGAATTTTCTTTTATCTTTTAACTCGTTCACATTTCTTCTTTCCTTTACTCCAAAGTTCAAATGACTACTTTCACCCCTCTTTTCAGCTGAGATGTTACCCAGATAGCTTCTGGTTGTAGTTTGCTTAGTGAACTTGAGATTCTTTATGATGAATGACCATAGATGTAGAATCTACATGTCATATATAGAGACCAACTACTTATTGACTTTAGCTCACAACAACTGAACCATAGGTTCTAAGCCAATTCATTGGTTTTTGAGATAGATCAATCAACTAAGCCTCAATCCAAACTAGTTCGGTCGGCTATATGAGTCCTCTATACCCATTCAATCAATTTATGACCATTTTACATCACCTATAACTAATCTAAAACAAATTCTAGGCGCTAGTTAGCAAAGGCGACCCTAGGATTTGAGGAAGACAAAGGCACTACTAATATTGTCAAAGAAGTATAAAATGGAAGGTATCATAAATATCAAGTAAACGAGAGTGTAACATGGTTCAATGTTTGGTTTGATGGTTTTGACCCTGTATACTTTGAGGTTGCTAGTTCGAATCGGGCTTGAGTTGTTATTTATATGGATTTTTTCTTTTTTGAAAAAATGTAGAGACCAAGAATTGAACACAGGACACCATGCTTGCGAAGAAGCGGAAAGATAAGCATTGGACCAGTGCACCAAATCAGCCTTTGCGTTTAATGGTGCACAATTAAATATATTATCCTTATTTAGGAATATACATGTATAATTTTTTTCCGAAATTAACAGGTGCACGTGCACCCTCAAATGTTGGTCCGCGTCTACTAATTAGTAAGATATACCAATTATAGTTGAATACTTTTAGCAACAAAATAGGGCACTCGTAGACGAGAAAATTTAGGAAAAAGTGAAGAACTTTACTTCTACTGCAAGTAAAACATGGAAATAAGAACAAGAATAACACTGGTAACCTAGTCCGATAGCCTGTACAGATGTTCTAGCATACCAAATAAGCAAGTTTAGAAAATAGTAATAATCACATGTAAGTAGAAGGAACAAATCAAGAAAATGCAGTTTATGGAAAGAATAATCTTAATTAGTTAGCAGAAATGATGATAGAAGTTCAAATAGTGAGACACTGTATGCAAATATCTCCAAAGTAAGAAATGAATTAACAAAAATACTCTTTCTGTTCAATTTTACTTGTCTACTCGACCATATCAACAGAAAACAATCTTTCTTTCATGTCTTACCCTTAACATTAATCACTTATTTCCCGAGAACTTTTGAAATGTTATTAGTCATGGATATTATAACAAAATATGCACATCATTTATTACTATCTCTACTTATTAAGGGGAGTGCAAAGTCTATCGTGGACAAGTAAAAAATGAACAAATGAAGTACAACTTTACACAAAACATAGTAATAAGAGTATCAAATAGAAGACCAAGTACCTGAAGTGCGACGGGTTGCCACTGCTTCCCGGATGCTTTGCAGATGAAGGTTGGCCAACCTGCTTGTAGAGCTGCAATAAGCCGGGCGTCACTCCCCCAGTAGAACCACCTGTGCTGCCACCAACACCACCATATGCCCCTAAACCCCCAGTAGAACCACCTGTGCTGCTACCAACACCACCATATACCCCTAAACCCCCAGTAGAACCACCTGTGCTGCTACCAGCACCACCATATGCCCCTAAACCTGAAACACCCCCACCTAAACCATCTAACCTCCCACCATATCCTGCTGATATCCCCATTCCACCACCCATTTGCTGCCCGAAACCACCAACTCCTACGAATGGATTCCCATATGCTCCATACGGATTAGCAAGTACTCCACCATAAAACGGATTCATCATCGGCACATCTGCGTGCTGACCCAACATCCCCATACTGTGACCAGCAGCAACTGGAGCATACACACCTTGCCCTGGTGGCATTGCCAGGAGCGGCTGCTGTACAACCTCCGTGGTGATACTAGCCGCTCCACCACCAATTTTGCCCTCAGCCGCCTTCTTGCAATGCAATTGCCTCCCCTCAAAAATCTTAGAGGGTTTTTCCAGACATTTCTTCGCCGCCTCCACAGTTTTGTACACAAACAAAGCATACCCTTTTGATTTCCCAGTTGATGGATCAAATCCCATTGGTCCAGCCTCAATTTCCCCAAACTTATCAAAAAAGCTCCTCAATTTCTCTGAATTCACATCCTTCGGCACATTACTCACATAGATCTTCCGGTTACCAAATTCATTAGTCCCAGAAACAGCAGTCTCTTTCATTGAAGCCAACTTACACGAAGCCAAACGATTGTTGATCATCTTCTGAGGCTCTTTCAGCGCTTTCGCAGCTGATTTCCTAGTCTTAAACAGAACAAAGGCATACCCTTTAGCCTTTCCAGTAGCATGATCCATCACAACGTTGCATTCCTCAATCTCCCCATACGGTTCAAAGACGGACAGCAGCGCCGGGCGCGTGGTATCACGCGCCAACCCATAAACAAAGATTTTCCTGTGGCTGATGTCTTTATCAGCGTTTGACTGGATAAGCTCGTAAAAAGCAGGGAGAGCAGCTGCGGTATCCACCGCTAGGGCAACGAGTTGATCCTTTGAGAAAGGTTCGAGAAGTTTCTGGATTTTCACAGGTAATGGGTCGGAGTCGGAATCGGAATCGGAATTGGGTGGGTTAGAAAAATTGGATTTGGGTGTTTTCTGCTGCTGCTGCGGCTGATTCTTGTTGATTTTAGAGGGCGTAGCAATGGAATCTGGTGCCTTCTTGACAAGCTTTCGCTTTTTCACCTCGTTGTTAGCAGCCATGGGAGCTTGAAGGTAAGGATTTTTGGGTGAGATTTTTGCTTAAACACGAAGGGAAGAGAGGGCAGCAGGGTTTTGGAGTCTGCTTTTGCTGATTCACCTTGTTTTTATCAATGAGGAAATAGACAAGACTTTTCCATCTGCTCTTGAGGCCCACAACGCCAAAGGAAGCATTGGCCCAATGAGATCATCTAGATTCATAGAAGTTTAAACTACAATTGGTTTTCGAAAGATTCTCGATTCAAATGCAATAAATAAAAATAAAAATATGAGAATAAAAAGAAATATGTCAAATAATAAAAAAAGCATTATGTCATATCTAGGGAAAGAAAATAATAATAACGATAAAATAATAGGGTAACTAAAAAAAATACATGTATAAAATTACTACAACAGATGCCACACAGATTTCCGTAAAACCTAAATCCGCCGAGAAGTAAGTTAAAACCTAAAATTTTATATATGATCACGTAACTAACGTATTTGTTTTTACGAAAGTTGTTTAACTATCGCTTCTATCGTTACAATTCCTATATTTTGAGTATGTTAATACTAAAATCACACCGTCTAAAAATACTAAATTTATCGAATAATTTATTTTTTACTCTTTATTAAAATTCAATTGAATTTTTTTTAGTGTAATTTCATAAATTGAGTAACAATCACAACAACATACTCGGTAGTCAGGATAGTTTCATATGTGAAATCTGAGAAAGATAAAATAGAGGAAAACTTGCATAAATCACACTAGTTTAAGAGCTAATTACTTAGATGTACTATAGTTTGCAATATTAAGAATTTTATGATATTTTGATGCGTCCAGATATATTTAGATACATGTATCTCGAGATATATATGGTCAAAATTAAGTGTTTTTTATTCTAAATATATTATATCCAAGTGAATTCACATGTATCTGAGATACATAACAAATCTCGCTCACATCTCTCCTATCTTGCTCGTCACTCTCCTATGCATATGATATCCCAAATACACAACAAATGAAGCATTGGCCCAATGATCACCTAGATTCATAGAAGTATAAAGTACAAAGTTATTTTCAAAAGATTCTCTATTCAAATACAATAAATTAGAATATTGATGAAAAGAAAAATACGACAATTAATAAGAAAAGCATTGTGTTATATCTAGGGAAAGAAAATAATAATAACGATAAAATAATAGGGTAACTAAAAATACATGCATAAAATTAATACTACGACAGATGCAACTCAGATTTCCGTGAAACCTTAATTTGCCAAAAAAACAAGTTAAAACCTAAAAATTCATATATGATCACGTAACTAACATATTTTTTTTACCAAAGTTGTTTAACTATTGTTTCTATCATCAAAATCCCTATATTTTGAGTATGTTAATACAAAAACTACACAGTCTAAAAATATTAAATTTATCAGATAATTTATTTTTACTCTTTATTAAAATTCAATTGAATTTTTTAGTGTAATTTCATAAATTGAGTAACAATCACAACAACATACTCGGTATTCAGGGTGGTTCATATGTGAAATCTGAAAAGGATAAAACAGAGGAGAACTTGCATACATCACACTAGTTTAAGAGTTAATTACTTAGATGTACTATAGTTTGCAACATTAAGAATTTTATGATATTTTGATGCGTACAGATACGTTTAGATACATGTATCTCTAGATATATAGGGTCAAAATTACGTGTTTTTTTAATTCTAAATACATTATATCCAAGTGGATTCACATGTATCTGAGATATATAACAAATCTCGCTCGCCTCTCTCCCATCTTGCTCGTCACTCTCTTATGTAACTGATCACACCAGATCGTGTATCTAGTGTGATTCTCATTTATCTGAGATACATAATTTTGCTCATCTCTCTCTCAATTTTAGTGTATATGGTACAAAAATATATGTATCAAAGTCTATTTTCCTCAAAATATGGTAGAATTTTTTTAATTAGTGTTAAGATACGTAATATTTTAAAAGTATAGATAGCAATAATATATATGATAGTGAAGTATGTTTAATTATGTATTTTTTCCTAAAACATAAGCAGAATGAAGAAAGACCATCGATTTAAATATTGCAAATCAAAGTATTCACGAAGAAAAAAATACGAAAATGAAAAAAGACATGTCAAATAATAATGAAAGCAATAGATAACGTGAAAAGGAAACAATAATAAAATGAAATAATACGGTAACTAAAAGAGTCGAAACCTAAAATTTCATACATAATTACGTAATTTTTTTAAATTTTTTTTTTATAAAAGTCATTTAATTATCATTTTTGACATAAAATCACTATATATTAACATATTAATATAAGGGAAAAAGACTTGATATATCCTCAATTTTGTTAATTAGAATGGATAATGCTAAATGATCAAAAAATTTGGTCAGAATTTGGCCAGAAATTTATAATATCTTTTTTATTTTAAAATAAACTGATATTTTTTCTAATTTTTTAATTAAAAAATATTAAAGTTAAAAGGGTAAAAATGTTCAAAAAGTAAAATAATATAGTGTGAAATATGTTATTTTACCATTCAGGCCAAATTCTGTTCAAATTTTCTAGCCAAAAGTGTTTTTTTCGTTATACAAATAACTCATATAACTATCATGAATTTTAAAAAAAAATTGAATTCATAAATTTCCGATTAAATTTAAACTATTTAATTGTTGAAAAATGAAATATGTCAAATAAATTAGGTCCCATGAATAATTGTTTTCACAACCTTAAAAAGAAAATATTAATTTTAAAAGTATTTCTACCTGCTCTCTTCTTTTACCATTTTCACTCTCTCTTGTTTGTTGTCATCTCAATCTCAGACAACACAAGAGAAAACAAAAGGATCAGTTGGGGAAGATATACATACTAATTATATCTATACATATATATTGTTTTGGGTATCAAATCTTGATCCATTTTTGTACAAATTTCTGTCTCTATTTAACAATTCTGAGTGAAAATGTCAAAAGAAATTGAAATGGGTGTTGATCACACTGAACCCGAACCCGAACCCGAAGAATCTTCTCCTCTGATCCCTCCTAGTTTGATTACAGTACCTAATATTAATGATGATGATGATATTATAGACCTTGAAGCAGGTCCTGATGAACATATTCAATGCCGTATTTGCCTCGAATCTGACGGTTAGTTTTTTTTTTTTTTTTTAGATTTATGGGTTTTGTGTAAAGTTTCAATTTTTATAGATCCCCTGATCTCAAGATTGTAAATTGTCTAAGTAGTTCTTGTTTGTTCGTAGATTTTGAAGTTGAAATTTGAAAATTTGAGTTTATGATGTGATTTTTTTTTGGAAGTAGTTGTGTTTGGATGTGTGGAAAAAATTGATTTTTTGTGAGTTTAAAGTGAAATATCAAAATTTCACAAACTGAAAATACTTACAAGGCTTAGTTGGGAATAAGGGATAGTCCATGTTGGTATATTTACATTAGAGTTAGTGTAGAGATGAGTGTTGGATTTAAGAGATTCTCTAGAGTTTGAAATTTGCACCGAAGGGTAAGGGTGTGGTCTAGTGTTCAATGAAGTAGTTGGGACTACTTGGAAGCTATGAGGTACCATGTTCAGAAGCACTAGGTAATTTGTTCCCCATGGGTCAAAAAAGCCTTATGGACAGAACCCTAGGGGAATAGTCGAGTTACGTGCAAGCTGGTATGGATACGGTGGTTATAAAGAAAACTAGAAAAGGATAAATTTTCTTCATTTGAAGTTTTTTTTTTTTTTTGGAATATAAGCTTGTTTATGTGAGTTGTGCAGTTAGCTTATCTTGAAAAGCTTGGTGATGTGGGATTCTTTACATTGAAAATTGAAAGGTTGGTTGTTTATGGTGAATATGGAGTCCAAAAATGTGTGTTTTGTCCCTTCCATAAACCTCAAATAGTTCCACAGCCTAAGTTTTTATGGTTGCCTTAATAATGTTCTTCATATCAATGCGAGAGTATGGCTGACTGAAGTTGACATTTTGTCTAGACAAGTGAGACACGCAGTGTCAATTAGGTTTTTGTAGTCTCTATTAGGAAAGAAGCTGGTTGTTTAGTTTATTCAAGTGCATGTTAGTATACATCTATATGAAAAATTCATGATTTTGGTAATTGAGATGTTTGCAAATGTTTCACTTTGCTCTTTAGGTAGGGACTTTATAGCACCTTGCAAGTGCAAGGGAACATCAAAGTATGTCCATCGTGAGTGCCTTGATCATTGGCGTGCTGTCAAGGTATTTTTTCAGCCTTTTCAATCAGCTATTTTCAAGGAAGTTTTGAACTTTATTTTATGTTTGTAAGAGCCAAATATTAGAGTGCTGGTGAAGCTTTAGACCAATACATCCAGTACAGGCTGCATGTAGTGACACGAACTTTCTTAAGCTTGAACCGCCAAACATACAAGTTTATCTACTCATAGCAAATATTTTGTCTTTTACAGGAAGGATTTGCCTTTGCCCATTGCACTACTTGCAAAGCTCCCTATCACTTGAGAGTTCATGTTAATGATGATAGAAAATGGCGGACTTTGAAGTTCCGATTTTTCGTAACCAGAGACATTTTATCCATATTTCTTGCGGTTCAACTTGTAGGTGGTTGTCCCTCTTTAGTTTTGTTGTTTGATTTTTGAGATGTCTCTTTAATCCTCTCTGTCGAAACTATATTCAGTTGATGGCTTAATTCTACCTGCAGGTTATAGCTTCATTGGGATACTTAGTTTACATCATTGATACATACAAGAAATCCTGGCTTCGTTTGATTTGGGGATTCGATAGTGAACTAAGCTTCTATTACATATGCGGTAAAACATCATGAGCTTCAGTAGTTACAACAGTCCATGTATATGTTTTATCTCTAACTTTTAGGTGCTTTATTGTCATTATCTTTTTTCCTGCTAATAGCAATGTCCTCTTTATTGTTTTTCCTCGGGGATTTAAAGCTTCTTCTTCATTTATTTTCTTTCCATTGGGATTTTTCTTGTGATTGATATGGTTTTTGAGAAATTTATTTATATTCTTGAAAAACTTTCTCAAGGTTGGGAATTATATACTTCAAGGAGCTTAAGCTGCTATCCTTGTTTTGCTTCATTTAATGGACAAAATTCTTTCTATGTAGAGAGATCCTTTGTTATTCCTGCTTGGACGAGAACTTTTCTGCATACTACTTGTTGGTTGGCAAGGCTAAATTGTTTATTAGTATATTTTTAATACCATTTGGATGAGGAGATCAGATCGTGAACACTCCGTGGTCCCGTATCATCATCCTTTTTTTGTCGGGAAAAGAGGAGTAAGACTTCAGGGTCAGGGAAGGGGTGATGGGAAGCATTTACTGGCGGTGGAGGATGGGGGTTGGAGGGAGAAAAGGGATTTTTCAAGTGAGGTAGGTGTTAGCTGGATGTGGAGAGGCTACAAGGAAGTTACTGGAGGCTGACAGAGGGATTTTTTTTTTTTTTTTTGGTTAACCGTGGTTTTCGGGCCAGCTTGTGCGCACATTGACAAATTCTATGGGAAACCCGACACCTCCCACCAACAACAGGTACCGGGTAACTTTTTCCACCAATCACCTAGTAAGTAGAGAAAAAAACTAGATGATTTTCCCCATCTGTTCTAGCATTGGTGGTGGACAGAGTTACCTTGTACCTGTTGCTGCTGGTGGTATCCTGACAAGTATACCGTGGAATTACTTGAGATGCGCACAAGCTGGCTCGGGTACCACGGTTATCAAAAAAAAAAAAGCTAGTAGAAAAACCAATTTTCAGGAAAAAGTGGTGTGAGGATTGATTTGTTTATTGCCTTATCCACAGAAGAAACGTACCTTTTCCTATGTGGAATCATCAGGACATGGAAGGAATCTCCATACTTTCTCCTGTCAAGAAATAGATAGATTGTCCACACAAAACTGTCTCCACAATTCTCTGTACTAAATAATTTGATGCTTAACCCTTTTTCTTCGACATTTGAACCATTGCATGCCGTTAAATTTATGCCATTGCTCTTGAACTTGTGCAGGGGCCCTATTGTTTTTCGCTTTGTTGGGCCTATCTGGTTGCTTTATAACTTGTTTTGACAGAAGAGTGCGCAATGATTTGGCTCAGCCCTGCCGCGAGGTGTGCATTTGCTGCTGTCATCCCGGGTACATATGATGCCTTCTTTCTTTCAGTTTCTCCTTCCTCATTTGTCAAACCAAAGAGAAATAGAAAGATAACCCGCAGGATCTAGTTTATTCTCCAAAGATCATACATTGATAATTTTCTATATAGGAAGTTAGGAACTAAAAAGTCTTTGTTTGTTTCTCTTTGGGTATGTTTTCCATGGAAAATATTTTCTAAAATTTTGAGCAACTGAACATGAGAAACCGTAAAACTCCGTACCGCAAACACCCTTTGTGTCTCTGAGAAAGAGGAATTGTATGGTTAATTTAAGAGTTACATTTATTTGGGAGTTAGACTAGTCTTGTTGCTAAATAAAATATATTCGTTGTATTGTTGTGTAGAGATTACCAACAATTACATGCTGAAACATTTCGTGTATCTTTTTTTTAATTGTTCGCTTCTTCGTAATCTACAATCTGCTGTAACATGTTGTACAATAGTAACTCCGAATTGGTTATTTTCTGATGGTTTTATGTTACACTTTTTTGAGATGGATGAGAGTTCATTGATAATGATCGTTGTTCTTTTCTTGTTGGTAATGTCCTTGCAGAGTCTGTGCCGATGGTCATTTGACTGGTGCACTCTGTATATGGACTGATTGTAGCACATGTTTTGAAGGTTGTGCTAGTATGGCCGGTGAATGTGGAGGTTGCATAGGAGGTGCCGGTGAAGCTGGGTTGCCATTTTTATTTATAGTGGCTTTAGTCGTGCTTGGACTGTTTACAATCATTGGCATATTTTACAGTATTTTGGTTATTACGATGGTCGGACAGAGAATCTGGCAACGCCACTACCACATACTTGCAAAAAGAATGCTCACCAAGGTGAGTGAAATCCCCTTGACTATCTTTTTCTCTTGTTCTGAAGTGTTCAATTGCATATGCTGTCTATAC
The DNA here is from genome assembly GCA_029582685.1 of Solanum piurae. NCBI lineage: Eukaryota > Viridiplantae > Streptophyta > Magnoliopsida > Solanales > Solanaceae > Solanum > Solanum piurae. Next base: position 18,050 of record JAJOOO010007544.1, read on the forward strand.
ATGAAGGTGGTAGTTGATCCGTTCTTGTTAATCATAAATAACCCCGCCAACAAGAATTAGGTCGGTTTTGTTGGAAAATCAAGGTTATAACAATAAATATAGTTTCCTCTGCCGAACTGTAGTACATAATCATCCCCAAAGATCTCGGCTAGAGCAGGCATATGAATAGTTTTCACCTTGCTTTCATTGGGGTGCATTTCGTTGTTCCTTGTCATTCCTATAATCAGGAGTCCAAACCATCCATTGTTTTGGTCCAATGTGTCTTGTGTTACTCATCCCATCCCAATTTATGTAGTGTTGTTTTATTAGGTACGGAGTTTAAGAAAGAAAAAAAAAACTTTTGAAACTTGTGATCTAAACGAGTATAAATAATTGTGAAACTATAAATCAGCTTATTAAGGGTGAAATGAGAAGTTTAAGATTAAATTGTTTCTAAATAAGTAAGTATGACGTCTAAAAAGAAAAGTATGAAGTATAAATTGGGATAGAGGGAGTATTATTTTTCTCAATTCCCTCCCTATGTTGTCGACCAATAAATTCTCAAGACCTGAGCTTCTTAATGATTTATTTATTATGTTCTAACTTTCTTACTAAAAGTGGTTTAATGTAATATTAGTTTAATTAATCATCATGAAAGTGATTCTAGTGTCAAAGTTGTTAAGGTTTTCATGTCACACTTCATGGTTGTTGAATGAAAGGGAGTCTTGGAACAACGGCTAAGTTGTTCCTGTGTCACGAGTTTGTGCCATGAAATCAAACTGATGCTTGCGTTAGGGTAGGCTGCATGTATCATACTAATATGTTTCTTAACTCGTGTAGGAATACATCGTGCAGGATGTTGATGGTGAGGATACTGAAAATGATTTGTCTCCTCCGCCACTCCCACAAGAGCATGTTCAACAACTGAAAACACTAGGACTTCTGTAAAACTTCAACATATAGTTGACGGAAACTAGGGATGGATTGAAATTCCATCTCTTTGGGGGCCTCCGTTATGGTCCTTGAGCTTATGCATCTAGATAACGACATAATTTTTTCTTATTGATCAATAGAAAATCTCATGAGTCCGATATCGTTCATAGTTTATGAAAGATCACATGTAATTGTCAAGAAAACTACTTAAATCATTCTAGTTATGAATGATCATATGCAATTGTCAATAAAGCTGATCATTGACAACCTAAATGAAGCAACATAGTTCCCTTTAATGACTCTACAAATACTTCTATCTGATTGCTAACTTTAAAAGTTCTCAATTATGTATTATCCTCCTAGGGCGGAAGGGGTTCATCCAAACCCTTCTCGTTAGAATCACATTGTATATACAAAGTTAAAGTTTTTGTTTATGTATGGATAGTAAATGATAAAGTTTTGTCAGTCTTGTTCAACATATTCTTACTTGTTAATCTTATATTAACATCTGACGACGATTAAAAACATTCACTTTTGACAAACGTAAAAAGAACCAATATTTTTGTCATTTTCTCGTATGCAAACATATAGGAATATTCAAAGTTCACAAACAATAGTTTTTGATAAGCATGTTTAGAGCAATAAGATGTACTAAAGCATTGAGAATAGAAGCCTAATCCGAATTCAGCATTTGGAGTTTATTGGTTCCTACGACGATCTCAAGTGAAATATATAGGTTCAATCATCAAATTATTTGTAGTAATATGCAATAGATTTCTTACTACATATACACATATGATTTGAGAAGAACCTACAAAATTCACATGAAGCCATAGGTAATAAGCTAGATTCGCCTCTACGTAGATTAGCATGACCTCTGCACAAGGATGACACAAACAAATCGAGAAATAGATTTGAATTTTGAAATGTACAAATATGGCAGTACATATACTAACAGGTAATATATTCTGAATGAAATCACATAAAGCAGAGACAAGCAGCAAGCTTGATAATTCCTAGGCTATATAAGGGAAAGAGTTTTTCTATAACAGAAGAAAAGATAATTATCAAATCCATACATTATAATTTTTTACCTAAAACAACAGGCTCCCGCACATGGCAACAATTTGTACATTTTAAGAAGAAGATCTGGCTACAGTTTTTCTTTTTCTTTTCTTTACGCCCTTGTACAGTTACTCTATCTCCGCGGCAGGGGCATCCAGGTATGTTTACCATCTGAGCCTCACAGTTAAACCTGCTTATATAGATTATACCTCAAAGCTATAATGTACAATGTTACAAACACCACCACATACATGTTTATTTTTAACATGTTCCATCAGCAAAGAGGTAGAACAAAAGCTCTCGACAAGAAAACAACGACGAGGTACTTGTTCTAGCCTCAGTTAGCTGTACAATTTTCCTACACCATCTAAGCAGCAGCAGAATATGACGCCAGGAAGCTGATCCTCCTCTCTGCAAAAGATGCAAACACGAAAATTCAAGAGAATGTCAAGAATGGAAATAAGAAGTCACAATGATAAGAGTTTATTGGTATACAGTACAAGAGCAAAACGAAAGCTGGGAGTCGGGGGAGTAGAGGTGGTTGAAGATTCAATTGAAGTTTGGGATAAAATTTGATAGCCTATCTCATGGAAGTGGGATGATATATAAGTTTAATGAATTATAGAACCGTAGAAAATGGAACATTGGAAGTATGTTTCTTGACCTATGCAAGTTTGCAACCAAAGGACCTCCTCATTTTACTTTACCAACAGTCACAGACAAATGTGTCATTTCACCCACCAACAATTCTGAAAGTGATCTCAACTATTGGCTGTCAGAGACAAATAATTTGACTCTTTACAGATCCTCAGCTCAGGTGATTGACAAGTGAGCAATTACAAGTGGAAAGTATAACTTATCAATTGTCATAATGATAAATGAGCCTCTCCTTGTGCAAGATGTCAGGATAAACTTTGTAGTTTTGAAAACTAGAAGGGAAAGAAAAAGCAAAAGAATACCTCCAGCAGCAACCAGTTTCTCTACACGGGCAACTATATGCTTTCCATATGTATATTTCTTCAGAGCATTTAGATGAACCTTGATTCGGTTGAGAATGAGTTCAAGTTGCTGGTCATCACAAGTCTCCAGCACTTTCTGTACAACGTAGTTTGCAAACTGATCTTTCATCATCGCCTGTACATCAAATACATAAAGCTTTGAATTGTGAACAAGTGAAATGATTTTCTTTCTTAGTCTGATCAACCCAATACCTACAAATATGTACTGCTCATAAAGCATTCTTTCCTATTGATCTTGTTTCCATCTGTTACATGGAACTAGTAATCTGTCCCTTAATTTTTGGTTATCTATTAAACTCTGGTTGGTTAGTTTGTTCCTTTATCTTACATTTTTCTCTGCATAACATGCTTATCTACCTGAAATTTACCATCATGTTTCTCTCAAGACAGATGCATAGAAAAATGAAGAAGTCTTTTAAGTGAATAAAGAGTTGAAAGTAATATCCCATGCAAAAAAAACCCGTTGATAAGCTCCCCTAGGAGAAAATAGTAATTGTATTATTTTATCAGAGCAAAGTATATAAGTTATAGAGTGCTCATAACCAATGTCAACTACACCAAAAGAATCCAGAAGACTGACAAGGCCTTACTCATTTTAGTTAGGCAAATCCCAGTGCGCCTGAGGTTGCACTTTCGCCAAAGTAAACTTGTTAACTTCATTCTAAAAGGCAGAACTGGAAAAGAATGTAGTTCTACAGTAAAAGTTAAATGCCCCTAAGAAGGAATGATTGCTCTCACTAGACCATCTAAAAAAGTAAACTTAAATCAATCACATAGTGAGTTTACTTCATTCTAAAGAGCATAACTGAAAAATCATGTCTACAGTAAAGCAAAATGCTCAAAAAGGTTAGTTGTTCTCACTTGATCATCTAAAACATAAACTTAAATCAACCACATAGAGTAATTAAATCTACATTATCCTCTGAGAATCAAACAGTCAGCGGTAACAGGATTTCCTTAAGCTTGAGTACACACTACTGAAGAAGCATCTGAGAAAGTAACAAACCTGAAGAGGTTCATTTTCATCAGTGGTGCCAATCATCTCATTTACCAAGGTCTGACGTTCTTCGGGAGTTCCAAAGCTTAAGCACTTCTCCACAACATTAGAGGCAAATTTCTGCTGGCTCATCTGAACTATCTGTCCCGTCAGCTTACTAATTATAGAAGTACGCTCCTCAGGCTTTCCGTGTTCCAGTACATGCTGTAACAAAACTTGGCAGGATTAGATAGGTAGGCAGAACATCTGAGCTAAATAAGAAGAGAAATAATCCACCCAGGGAAGTTGATGACATTTGTCCAGTGTACCCTACGACATTGAGACATGAAAACTCATATATTTTTACTGCAAAAAGCGATTAATAGTTAGAAAATGTATTGTTCATGAGAAAGTTGAAGGCAATTCTAGAACACAACCTCCTGTTGTTTTAACTTGTATATAAAAACCCATATCCAAAAATACAAGTATTTAGCACTAAAATTGTATTACCATCAACTTGGAGATATGAATTAAGTTGTGAACACCCATTTATTCACATGTCAAGTAGGAGGTGAGAAAAATCTTTAGAAACCCTTGAATGGAAAGACGTATAGCAATTCAAGGAAGACTTCCTTGAGCCAAGGAGCTTCAAAAGAAGTAAAAACCAAAATCTAGAGTAAATGCTGGTCAAACAGCATTTTCACAAAAACACAACCTCTTGGAACAAAGGCACGAGTTGTTTCAGTATTCTGCAGACAAGTTGTATTCTCTCTAAATTAGCACACTCTTGACACCAGTCTAAGTAAGGATGTTCACATGTAAGTTGAGAAATAGATCAAACCTGAACAACATAATTCCCATATTGATCTTGCGCCAACATGCAAACTGTTTGCAAAATCTCATTCATCACAATGTTCTGGGTTTCAGGATTATGACAATGTTCCAAGACTCTCTGTCATTAGAAAGAAAATTTAGAAACGGATGTCATCCCATCGACGATATAATACACAAAAGGGATCAGCATACACTGAATTATTTGACCTGTATGACCCGACATCCATATGGATGGGTGGACAATGTCACAACTTGATCATAAAATGTGGAAACAATGAACTGGATAGCATCCTGTGGAATGCATTCGATGCACTTCTGGATTACATGATTCCCATTTTGATCTCTAACACAGCGCATAACATGACCATCAAGCTCGGCGACCATTTTAGTCTGCTGATCCAGATCAACCATCTCTATGGCCTGAAAATTCATAGAAATGTGAAACCTATGCCATTCAGCAATTATAGCCATCGGGAGAATGATTAATACCAGCTGCCCGTCAACTGTGATAACTCATCATCAAGCAGGGACCACTAAGTGGAATCTGGTGACATTAGGTAGACTAGGGATACTCAAACCTTTTAATTAGAGGCATGCGGGACAGAGAGACGGATCACATGAATTCATTTTAAAGCTGGAGTAGAGTTCAGTATTTTACATTCCAAGACAAGAACATCTTATATATTTAAAGGGGAATCTTTTATATCAGGATACATTTGATGGGGAAGTTATGAATACTATCGCACTCCAATATTACAATATAAAGCAGCAGTTAGAGAGTTGACAAAAGCTCTAGCAGACAGAATCCATTATGCAAAAATAATTCTCAGTCTCACAGACCAGTCAAAAGGCATGTAAAGAAAGAAAGAAATAAGACAATATCACATGGCGGTGTACCCCTAGCTCCATAGCTGGGCTAGTAACTGGCTAGAGGGTGACCCACCTACCAGACCAGCCCTGGGCATCTGCAACGTCCTCCATTGATATTCTAATCTGAGAGAACCAAAAGACAGACCCATTCGGTGACTTACCAGAACTAGCAAGGTGACGTATTATAATTATTCCACAAATGACAGTGGAATAAATAGTACCAGTTCACAATTTCAATTAACAGCAACTTGGTGAACTTCCCTAGTTTAAGACAGAGAAAAAAAGCTTTCAAACTAAAAATAGCAAGACAAGAGTGAGATTTGAAGACACTAAAAATATATTATTGTGAATCAGATAACTTAAGAAATCAGAAGGATTAGAGCAGAGAACATGATAGCAACATCACTATAGCTACAATAAAAGAAACTAAGATACCTTCTGGATTACTCGGCAACCATACATCTGAAGGCTAAGGGTGAGTACATGTCCATTGAGCTGGTCAGCCAGTTCTCTTATCTGAGGTGAACTTCCATGCTCGAAAAACTGAGAAATGTGAATAGCAGAAGGCAAGAAGAAAGTTACATGACCTATTCATTTGATTAACGACACTTTTTTTCACGTAACCTAGAAGTGAAGACATAACATGAAAAAGACTTCACTAAGAAACACTGAGGAACATACCTTCTGGATCACATAATTACCAAACACATCAGTCATCAAAGAAAGGGCTTGCGGCATAATTTCTTGGAAGACCATGTTCTTCTCTTCTGTGGTAGCAGTCTCAAGTTTTTGTTGAATGAACCGACTGCCATACTGATCCGCACTGCTCATACAAATTTTTTATTAATGGTAAGGTTTTAGAGGTTAATTTAACATGAAGAGCAGTGCTGCTAGCCGAAAATGTATACCTGAACTGGACAACATGGCCTTCAATCTCTGATAGCTCAAAACACTTGCTCTTATTGCTCTTAAACTCGTCTAGTAACGAGGAAGCAAAGGTTTCACCCAAGTTAGAAACAGCCTCGGAATGCCAAGCTCCCATGACACCACCAGCTAAGTTTCTCATCCCTGAATGAAAACGCATGTTCCTTTCCCCATACCTTACAGGACTACCAGGTCCAAATGGGGAATTTGGAAGACCTGCACCTGCCAAAGGGCTTCCAGGATATGACATACTAAGGCCAAGTGCTGGGTTCCCATAGTAACCATGACTTAAGCCACCGGATTTGCCAAGATACGGAATACCATATTGTGATTTTTGAGATGCAACCAACGTCTCCAGATAAGCTTTCTGAAGCTCAATCAACTCCATGTATGAAGTCCCTAAAGATTCCCTATTCACTGTTGGGTCATTGAGAGCTGCTAGCTGAGCAGCAAGATACTCAGGTGACCTCAAGTACTGTAAGTACAATGGATCCATCTGAGACATTGGCAGAGAGCCCCCCAAGGTCTGATTACCAAGTCTATTAAGGTTCTGCAGTTCAGCTGCTGCAGCCATTAAATTAGGACCCAAACTCAATCCGTTTCCTGTTACACGAGCATCAATTCCACATGCACCCACCGGAGAAGCTATATTTCCCAGTACGGAAGGCAAATTACCAGCCCCAAGCTGGTTTTCAAACATGGTTGGTGATGAAGGGTTCATACCATAACCTCCTAAAGCATAAGCAGAAAATGTTGAATTAGGACTATCGACAGTTGGATATTGAGATAAAGAACTTTCTCCACTGTTGAGAGTTGGCATAGAGGGCCCAATCATGTATGTAGCAGAGGAACCTGCAGACTTGTGAAACTGAACAGATTCAGACTTTTTTGCATATGGATGTTGCTTCATAGGATTCTGACCATTCTGCAATCGGAAGAGGTTCTGATGATCGTCAAACTCATTATGAATTTGATACTTTTGATGTTTCCCTTCATCTCCCATATTGTTCCCTGATAGACTCATGCCAGACAATGCAGCAGCCAAATCAGCATGCTCACCCATATGAGATGAAACATCCTCTAGTGATGCTATCCTCCCTCCTCCAGCAGAAGGAATACGAGGGCTAGGAGCTCTACCTACAAGCTGAGGATCAGGGATGGCACTTCGTGACAGTGATGTACCCATGGCCGAACCATAAGACTGAGACCCTGATGAGCTGACATTATGGAGGGACATGCCTTGAACCTTTTCCCTAGAATGTAATGCATCCAAAGATGCCATATTTTGATGGAGATGAGCGAATTGGGACTCAGAAGGATCAACAATATCATCATATGCACGGGAAGCAGGACGTGATGGATGCCTCGATGTTGTTTGGCTCATATGGTCCTACATTTTATAGAAGTTTCAGAAACAGAAATCCATATCCAGTAAGATGAAACTCCAAAAAAAAAAAAAAACTTCATTAAGTGAGTACAAATTGACCTCTTTAAGATATTATTTATGTAATGAAGCAAAGCTGACTCAACATCAAGCAACTGTGATTAAAGAATACAGTTGTTGTTACCTGACCTTCACAATAAGCTACAAGTGCCATGTTTGCAACTTCGAATGTCAGAAGTTGCATCTTAAGAATGCAATATGATTTCTATACTAGCTGGATGTGGTCTACAGCGACAACAATATGGAAATGAAATAAAGGCCGCCAACTCCAAACTTCCACATTAATGAACATGAGAAATAATAAATGTCATCACGAAATGAGCCTTTTCCTTCTCAGAAAAGAGGATAAAAAGAGATAGACACTCTCACTAACATGTGTGACTTTAAACTTATTAGAGTTATGAAACCCGAGAACAAGTTTTGCCCAGGCACTTAAGTAAACCACACAACCTAGTGCCAGAAGAAACTGCTGATATATTTTCTCAAGAGCAAGAAGAACACCGAAGTGGGAACACAGATATCCAGCAATACTGGGTAACATTTCATATTGACAAGATAGACCATTATCTAACGCTCAAACTAACTAGCCCACAATTGTTGCTCTCAACATGTTGCAAGGACAAATAGGTGAAGCATGATGCAAAACGTTCAAAAATGCTTGTAATTGACCCGTGACATACATAAACATGTCAATGATAGAGATGCACAAACCTATATAAATACAACATTTTACTACAGAAAGCATTGACATTCTCTGAAAAAGGAAATAAGATTCAGTATTAACGTAACAAGCAATCCCATATAAACACTTTTAGTTAACACAGATCACCACTCATGGATTAAAACCTTCAAACATAAAATAATATTTTCCAGTTCTTTTTCACCTGAATCATCTCAGTAATGCTCATCTGCCGGCTTCCTAAACCTAATCCAGGCAATCCAATAAGACCATCACCACCCCACTCCTTCCGCGCCTCACGTCCATTTTCTTCATTCATTGCACCAAATCCCATCGGCATTGAAAAAAGTGATTCAACATCCCTTCCTTTATCAGCCTCACCACGATTTCCTTTCCTTCTATCACCAATCCCCCCTAATACTGGTGAATTACCACCACTACCAACATTACCACCTCCACCGCTACCCTGTAGACGCTGGGCGTACCGCCAGTCTTCTTTAGACAAAAGAGGTGGCGGAAGCCTTGGGTTCAGATTCACATTCGAGTAGTAATACGAAATGTACGCTGGATCAGACCTTAACTCCTCTTCTGAAAGTCCGCCGAAATCATAACCATTGTCACCACCACCACCACCACCACCGCCTATCATCAAGCCACTGAAAGCGTTCAACGATCCTTCAACAGTCGGTGGAGCTGAACCACTACGGTAAATACTGAGCTCTCTCTCTCGATCACTCACCTCTTGTTGCTGCAGCTGCTGCCTCCTTCGTTCACTAAGCAACATCCCTAACTCTTCGCTAAAATCATTACTTCCTCCTAGCATTGATCGCATTCCAATTTCCGACATCATCTTCGCATGACCATCAGTAATCATCGCATAAACACATAAAATTTAGCTAAATCACAACAAAAACACCTCAAAAATCTTCCAAAAAACTCAAAAACTAAGCTCAAATTAGCTCACGAACTCATAAATTTCCATTAGTTTCATAAATATTTAAGCTAAACAACCATAACTTCAACCGATTCAGTTCAGATTTTCATAGAAACGAGCGTTAAATCAAAGAGATCGAAAGCAAAAACGGTGATCGCTATCTGTTTGATACATTGTTAAGAGAGAGAAAATCAAAGAGTTTTAGAGAGAGAAAGAGAGTGAGCAAAGTGCACTGAGAATAGTGAAGTTAAGTGAAGAGAAAAAAGAGTGATAAGCACGAGTACCAGATGGAATATCAGCCGTTGGATTGAATTTTAACGGTTTAGATTAATATTTATTGTTTAGCTTATGTTCTTGTGTTTATTAATATTTCCAGATTGCCTAAATTTGGTATATTTAGATATATTTTTTTATTTCTTATAAAGTCAATTATTTTAATTGAGATTTTTTCAGAGGAATAAATAAATTATTTTTCTGACATTTGAAGATTTTTATATTTCGTTATAATTTGGATATGAGACGGCTAGGGTTTGTGTAACCTAAAATTTTCATGTGTTATACACTTTTATCTTATAATTTCAATTCTCATTTTGTTTAGGAAACTTTAGTGTCAGAGCTTCTATTACATATATATAAATCTAAACTAGTCGAAAAATATATGATAAATATTGATAAAAGGTAAGAAAATATATTGTCGTCCGTATAAATTTGATAGTATTTCTATAATGAAATAATTTCAATCCCGTAGATCATTCATATTCATCTACTCGTGGATCAGAGAAGAAAAAAGAACTTTCACAATACATGTAATTAGTCAGTAATAAAATGAGTATCAATAGAAATAAAGTTAAAGTGCACAAAGAAAAAAAATTAGCAGCTTCGGCTAGGACATGACTCTTAAATACAAAGATATGAAGGTCGATAATTTATGATAGAAAATTAGTAGGTAACCGAATATTGTCGCACTTTATATAAAATTAATCTCCTCTTCTCCTTATAGTAATATTATTTCTTCAATATGTATTATTGTTTATTGTTTTATTTGTTTTGCATCTTGTTTCTTCATTAACATATTATTCGTACAATCTTAAAACTTTTCTTTTGGGTCAAGGAATCTATCAAAAATGGTATTTATCTCGTAAAAGGATAATATATATGTATATTGTGTTCAACCTAAACCCTAATTATGAGATTACACCGAATATACTATTATTATATTTCAATTAAAAAAAAGCCCTAAAACTACAAAAATTTCTTTTTTATCGAGTTATTATTTCAAGTATTATATCATTTTGTTTGAAAACTTTATTGCTGCGACATTGCTATAAAAAAAATTCTCCCTTTAACCCAAATAATCATATTATTTTGTTCCTATATCGTTTTAGTTGCATTTAGATAGGTAAAATAGTAGACACTATGATTTTTCCTAAAAAAAAAATAGAGAAAATTTTAGAATAGTATAAACTCATAAATTAATGACATATAATATTTACATCAAAATATATCAATTTAAATAATTATGACATCAGAAAAAGTCTTAAAGAACTAAAATCTTGAAATAAATTTCTTTGGCATAGAATTCTTAAAAGTATTAAGAGAAAAACATGGACACAGTTTGTTATAACAACTTTTACAAAACAATTTTGACCACTACAAATTAAAGTTATAACTCCCATTTATTACTAATTATTAATCCCAGGATAAGTTATTCTGGACTTGCCAACCAAACAACAAGTTAAGTGGTACTATAATTTAATCCCGAGACTATTTGGTATAATTCTTTACACCAAACGACCCCTAAAATTTGAAGAGTCAAATAATTTTTCTACTTATATGATTTAATTGTATTTATTAAAATATTTTGCATGTTGAATAGTACTGTTTAGAAGTCAAATTGACTTATAAATACTTGTTGATTTATTTACTTGTTTGATAGCATAAAAGTATTTATTAGTCAAAATAGTGGTTTGTCTGACCAAACAAAATAATCCAAAAACTATAATAATGTTTTGTTTGACCAAACCTTTTATCATTTATGACTAATGACTAATATTTTTGTAATCCCTGAAATATTTATTGTTTTTAGCTATTCCTTTATTCGGTTATTCAGACGTTTTTTTAATTGTAAAATTATTTTAAATTTATAACTTTTTTTTGTAAAATGAATTAGAAATACTTATTTAACACTTTTTACCAAACACACTAATTGTTAATATTTTAACACTTCTATAAAACTAGTAAAGGTAGTCTGGACGTTGTCCAGGCCCAACATAAGAATAATGTATAATTTTATTAGGGTAAGTCACATAAATATGCTATATCAAGAAAATATTTACCATCTATGACAATATAATTTTTCTAACTAAATATAACAATTTTTTTGGAATTAAAAAAAAGTATCATCGCCTCGCCTCTTTCTATGCCCTTTTTTCTCTTCCTCCTCTTCTTCTTTTTACTTTTCTTCTTCTCGTCTCTTTCTCTGTCATTCTTTATCTTTCTCTGTCATTCTTTATCTTCTTCCTCTTCCTCCTCCTCTTCTTCCTCTTCCTCCTCCTCTTCTTCATCCTCCTCCTCCTCCTCCTCCTCCTCCTCCTCCTCTTCCTCTTCCTCCTCCTCTTCTTCATCCTCCTCCTCTTCTTCTTCCTCTTCTTCCTCTTCTTCCTCTTCTTCCTCTTCTTCCTCCTCTTCCTCCTCTTCCTCCTCTTCCTCCTCTTCCTCCTCCTCTTCTTCCTCCTCTTCCTCTTCCTCTTCCTCTTCTTCTTCTTCTTCTTCTTCTTCTTCTTCTTCGACTTCGAAATTTTCATTTAAATAACTATCCTCAAATCAGTTTTTGTCCATATTTCACTAATTTTTTCCAGAAACACGACGAGAAGAGGAATAGAAAGACCGAATTTTTGTACAAAATTATGTTTTCAAGCAGAAATTTCAAATCTCTAAAATTACAGCAGCAAGAGTTCACCATTGATGGTCATTATAAAGTTTCAAATTTTGAATTCATTATTTGAATTTTACGAATTTGTAGTTTGATAGGTTGTTCCTACAAATAATTGAAAATGTCGTTTGGAGTTTCTATCTCAATTTTAAGAAGGTTTGGTTAGGTTTATACAATTGATTTTAGGAGAAATATTAGATTAAAACGCGAAAAAGGTGAAGTTTACGAAACTGTGTCGCAATTGCATTAAAGTTGTATTAGATATGTTTCATAATTGTATTAAACTTGTATTAAAATTATGAATAATACATTTATAATACATATTGCAAACTTCACACCCTTTTTAATGATATCAACTAAAATAATTTAAGTAACACATTTATAACATAGGCACAATACATTTGTAATACATATTGCAAACATCGCTATTTTTCTTAGTGATACAAATCAAAATAATTTATAAGATATATATAGCACATGTTTTATTATGAATAGTACATTTATAATACATATTGCACACTTCACTCCTTTCTTAGTAATACCAACAAAAATAATTTAGGTAACACACTAATAATACATTTATAAGACATGCACAATACATTTTTAGTACTTATTGCAGTCGTCACTCATTTTTAGTGATATATATCAAAATAATTTACAAGACACATATAATATAAATTTTATTCGTGAACAATACATTTTTAATACATATTGCAAATATTACTCACGTTCGTAGTGATACAAAGCAAAATAATTTATAAGACACTTATAATACATGTTTTATTCATGAATAATACAAGTTTAATTCAGTCTATAGATCTCTTGTCTTTCGTTAGTTACATTTTTCAATCATTCTTAATTCTCTCTTCTAATTCAACTCTAATATTATGTAATACACTTTTAATGCAAATTTAATTCATTTTGCAGTTTATTGGTTGATTTGTTAATATTGGATTACTTGTTTAATTCATTATTGATACAAGTTTAATTCACTCTATAGATCAATGTGGTCTTTTATTAGTTACGTTATTTTATTCATGTTTAATTCTTTCTTCTAATTCAACTTTAATATTTGTGTAATACACTTTTAATACAAGTTTAATTCATTTTGCAGTTTATTTGTTGATTTGTTACTATTGGATTACTTGTTTAATTCATTATTGATATACGTTTAATTCACTCTATAGATCATTGACTGGTTTATTAGTTATGTTTTTTTTATTCATGCTTAATTCTCTCTTCTAATTCAACTTTAATATTTGTGTAATACACTTTTAATACAAGTTTAATTTATTTTGCAGGTTATTGGTTGATTTGTTGTGGTTGGATTACTTGTTTAATTCATTATTCATACAAATTTTATTCAGTTTACAGATCATAGAGTGTTCTTTCATTTGCTATATTTTGTATTCTTGTTTAATTCTATTATAATTCAATTTTAATATGTATGTAATACATTTTTAATTCAAGTTTAATTCATTTTGTTGTTTATTATATATCTTCATTTGTTACAAAGATGATATCATATCTTCAATTATCACTTTTCTCCTGCCAATTCACCTTTAGATTTGAGAAAATATAGACCACAAAGATGACGTCATATCTTCAAATCTCCATTTATTTAAACCTTCATATCTTCATATATATTCAAATCTACAAATTTTCATCAAGTATGAACACAATTATTTATATAACCTTCATTAGAATGGAAATTGTCGACACGCCAAAGCAATAATAAAAAATTAATCGACTTCTTCTATAAACTAAGCAGTCCCAATTCTTTGATTTATGAATCCCTAACTTTTCTATAGATCTTCAGCCTTTGATAAAAGTCTAATTTTTTTTATATATAATATTGAAAGATCAAGGAAGAGCATAGAGAGAGAAGAGTTGCAGGGAGAAAAAGAAAGAGAGAAAGAGCATAGAGAGAGAGAGGAGGTGCAAGGAGGAAAAGAAGGAGCGAGAGAAAGAAAGAAAGGGAGAAAGAACGCAAGAGAGAAGATAAATCTAACAAAATAAGTACGATTGGGGAATCCAAATAAAAAAATTCAAAACTATTGATAAATTTTTTTTGGAGAAAATTGCTAGAAAAAACCACTGAAAAGTATGCTCACCTGAGATACTACGCCATTGCTAAATCTACCAAACACCTGTAACGACATGTTCCCGTCATTATGGAAAAGACAATGGGGAAGAAATTTGGGCCAAAAAACTATTGAGTTGTAATTTGGAAATTTCTAGCCTAGGCCAGACTTGGACGAAATCTGAGTCAGGTGAGGTCTAGGGAAATCCGGTAATGGATGGGGGATTTAATTATGGGATTGATCACGTGAGTGAATATCCAAGACGTTAAGGAGCATGTACGACTTTACGAAATCAAATTCGGGAGAGTAAAACTCTCAAAACTGATCTTGGCGTGAAGGGGTAGTTTTAGAACGTCAAGGTTTGAAGGTGTGTTGCGAAATGGGAACTTGGAACTCAAATTCTGAGTTTCTATCTCCGTGTAAGCATGAATCAAATCTAAGGAAATGATTAAGTAAGAACAATTACATGTCATGAACTTGTTACTTGACTGTGTGACTATGTGCACGGTTCATTATGGGTGTAGTTGTGACTGTTCTTGTGTTAACTGGATCGGGTGTCACGTTCTGACATATATATTGGACCGAATGTCACGTTTCGACACATATTGGATCAGATGTCACATTTTTACACATATATATATTGGATCGGGTGTCACGTTCTGACACATTAACAATTTGGGTGTGGGTTCCATGAGAGAACCACTTGTGATTATTACATTCATATTTACATGTCATTGATATTGGGAAATTGTATGTTGCTCCTAAAATGATAATTGAATTATGCATTCTGTATATGTGTGATTACTGTGTTGTAATTACTTGTTTATATTTCGCTTACTGGAGTAGCTGCATGATCCTACCAGTACATCGTGGTTTCGTGTACTGATACTGCAGTTGCTCTTTCTTTGTTGAGTACATGACATCTTCAAGAGGCTACTTATAGACCTCAGTTAGGAGATCATTGATCGAGACTGAATTCGAGGGTGAGCCAGTTCTTTTAGGATGCCATGGATCCATCATTAGTTTAGTCCATTCTTTTCGGACTCAAACTACATATTTAAACTTTTACCTATGTTTAGCTTTCGGGGTTGCACCCCATTTTCTTAGACTTGTTGATTAGTAGAGTTTTGGTACAACGACTTTCAGGTCTAGAGCTTGAATTTCCGCGAGGGTTATGTTTAGTTGTTTTGTTAAACTTTTGGAGTTTATGAGAACTCATTATTTAATTCATCATTTAAACCTGCTTCCGTATCTTTAAATGGTTTAGTTTCTTTAAGTTGTTTAGTCGGGTTGTAGTAGTGGTTCTTCCACCGGAGAGTTAGTGTGGGTGCCAATCACGGTGGTCTGGGTCGTGAGAACACCAAATGGAAAAGGAACAGAGGAGAGAACATAACCTAGAAATTGAGGTATTTGCCGATGATGTACTTTGAATGGGTGTTTAGATTGATATGCTGGAAAGATAAACATGCGAATGTGGAAATGTCCGAAATAACCTTCAAATTCAATTAATTTTTGTAACGACCTATTTCCGTAGTTATAGAAATGGCAACGGGGGGAAATTTGGGTCCAAATTTTTTTTCGTAGTATTTGGATTTTCCCAACCTAGTCCAGATTTGGATGAAATAGGAGTCTTTGATGTGTAGGGAAATCTGGTAACAACCGGGTGAATCATTTATGATTTTAATTGCATGAGTAGTTAGATAACTCGTTAAGGAATCCGTACAACTTTACGAAATTGAATTCGGGTGAGTAGAACTCCCGGAATTGATCTTAGCGCTAAGGGTATGTTTCTGAGTGTCGTTGGTTAGAGGTGTGTTGTGAAATGGGGATTTTGGAATTCTTTAAATAGCTCACTGGTTAGTGCAAGCCGCCTTGGCGGGGGTTTTGGCCGCTCTGGCGGGGACGCTACTGCGGGATAAGGGCCGCTGTGGCGGGCTCGATGCGACTTAAGATCGTTAATAAACCCCTAAACGACCTTATTATCCACTTTTTAACTTTTAGAGCTATGGAACGAACCCCAGGCGACTCATACTCTTTTTTCACCATTCTTGAGGCTAAAGGTAAGTTTTTCACTCCCCGAATCCATTTTTCGATCCGTAGAATGTAATAGAATGGGTGAATATTGATGGGGGAGGTTTTGTTATAGATTCTATGGTGGAAACAACCCTAAATTGGATAATTGGGATCATGGGTAGGATCTAGGGTGGGGTCATAAAATTGTTAGTAATTCGGGTAATTAGTGATTGTTTATTGATTCTCGTATTATATTGATTTTTTGTAGACTAATAACAAGTGGAACGAATCCAAAAAGGGAAGGATCAAGTTTCTTAGGGCTTCAAGCTTGTTTCGAGGTAGGTGATGGTTGTGATTCTATGATTTTGTGATGTATGTTTGTTCTTGCTTCATTATGATACTTGTATATGTATGAATGTTGCAATGTTGATCACACTTGTTGTAAATGAGATAGATGAATGATGATTGCCATGAAATCATGACTTAAATGTATGATCTTGATGATATACTTGTGATTGTGATTGTGGTGTGTTGAATGGATCGGTTGCCAGGTTCCGGCATAACTAACTTAGATCGATTGCCACGTTCCGGTATAACTATGGGATCGGTTGCCACGTTCCGGCATAATTATGGGATTGGATACCATGTTTCGGTATGCTAACTGTTTGGGTTTGGGTCCCATGTGAGGACCAATTATTTGATATAAAATGTGAAGTTGTTCGTTGTTCGTAAATGTTGATAATATTGTATATGTTGATATATATGCATGTGATTATATTGTTGTCTTGACTTGCTTATGTTGCACTTAGTGGGATAGTCGTGTGGTCCTACTAGTACACTGTGGTTGTGTATTAATATTGCACTTGCTCTTATTTTTGTTGAGTACAAGGCATCTTCAAGTGGCTACTGACATACCTCACTTAGGAGATCAATGATCGTTCAAATTCAAGGGTGAGTCAATTCTTCCGGGCTGCCATGGGTTCTCTTTCGTCTATGTCCACCATTTCCGGACTTAGACTATGTTCTAGTTAGTTGATTAGTTCATTAGATTGGGGTTGCATCCTTTCTTATTTAGACTTGTTGAACTTTAGATGTTTTGGTACATTGACTTTCAGGTTCTAGGTTATTTCTTCCGCATTGTTAGTTCGTTTTTACACTTTGTTGGAGTTTATGGGAACTCCCTATTTATTTCCTTAGTATTTAACTTACTTCCGTAACTTAAATGCCTTAGTTTTGTTTTAGTTGCTTGGTTTGGATTGTAGTAGAGGTTCTCCCACCGAAGAGTTAGTGTGGGTGCCAATCACGACGGTCTGGTTCGTGACAAAGTTAGTATCAGAGCCAAGGTTCGTTGATCTCGATGTACCGAAACAAGTCTAATAGAGTCTCGCGGAACGGTACGGGGACGCCTTTACTTTTCTTCGAGCGGCTATAGGACTTTAGAAAATCTCTATTTTTCTCTTGTCTCCTTTAGTGCTATAACTTGATTCCAATTGGTATCTGTCAATTCAAATTGGTTTTAACCTCCTTCACTCTTCTATCCGCAGATGGTTAATACTATATTCAACGGTGTTAGGCCCGCAGCTCTCGTCAATGCTCCAGCTGAGGAATCTGTAGAAAGAGGTCATGGTCGAGTTAGGAGTAGAGGATGAGCTAGGGGTAGAGGCCGTGGAAGAGTAGAACCTGCTGGAAATGGAGCTCCTGTTGAGAATGCTCCTATGAATGAGAACCCTCATGCATATCATGAAGAGATAAAATAGAATGTTGATGTTGATGTTGAGGATTCGGGACAGGAGGAAGAGGTGCAGGCTGAGACTACCGATGTTCCCTCCATAGACCCAGTGTTAGCTCGATAGATCATGTCATTCTTGAAAGGGTTGGTTGGTCCTGGAGTGCTTCCTTCTACTCAAGCAACTCAAGCTCCTACTAATCCTCATGTTGCTAGCACTGAGCCCAATGTGGGTGGGACTGGAGGTAATGATGTTTTCTTCTGTCCTTTGTTGGGTTCTGTTATGACTGGTAATGAGCATGAAATGATGACTAAGTTTCTGAAGCTAAAACATCCTGTGTTTCTTGGTTCTGAAAATGAGAATGATTATGAGTTCATTCTGGATTGCTATGAGAAGCTTCATAAACTGGGTATTGTTAATTAAAATGCAGTTGAGTTTGTGTCTTTCCAACTTCAAGGTGAGGCTAAGTAGTGGTGGAGAGTTTATATGGAATGCAAATCTTCTACTTTACCTCCACTTACTTGGACTCAATTTCATGCTATGTTTCTAGAGAAGTATGTGCCTAGGACTTTGAGGGATCGCAAGAATGATGAGTTCATGGCTTTAGAGCAAGGTGGTATGACTGTGGCAGCTTATGAGGCCAAGTTCCATGCTTTGTCTAGATATGCTACTTAATTGGTGAATACTGAGGAAGAGAGAATTCAGTTATTTATTAGGGGATTAAATTCTGAGTTGCAAGTATTATCTGTTCATATGACTTCTGCAGCGAGAAGTTTTAATGAGGTAACAAACTATGTTAAGAAAGTGGAGGGGGTGAGGCGAGACGGTCAAGCTAAGATATGGGCAAAAAGGGCCAAGAACTCGGGTAACTTTCAAGGTTCTTATTCCAAGAGGTCCGGAAGGCCAACGCTTGCAGCCAAGCCAATTAGGTCCGCTATGCTCGCCTCTGCAAATAGTTACTCAGAAACTCCATCTCATAATTTTTAGGATAGCCAGGGAGTCGTGCCTTCGACGGGTGGCAGACCATCTTTTGATTGTACTTGTTACAACTGTGAAGAACCTGGGCATATGAGGAGAGATTGTCCCCACCCACGTGTGTTAGATTCTGCGCAGCAGCAGTCTAGAGCAGTAGTATCTACGAGGAATGGTAATAATGGTAGAGGTCGTCCACAAGGTGGGCGATGAGGTAATTATTGAGGCCGTGAGGGTAGAGGAAATGGTAATGCAGGCAGAGGTAATGTGCAACCAGCAAGGGAAGTGGTTCTTCCAGATGATAGGGCTCAGTGTTATGCCTTTCCGGGAAAGAATGAGGTAGAGGCATCTAATGCAGTGATCACATGTACTATTCTTGTTTGTGACCAGATGGCTAATGTGTCATTTGATCCGGGTTCTACTTATTCTTATGTATCTGTGCGATTTACCTTAGAGTTTGATATGATTTGTGATATACTTGGTGCCCCTATCCATGTTTCCACTCCAGTTGGAGAGTCAGTCATAGTTACCCATGTCTATCATGCTTGTCCTATTTTGTTTATGAGTTTTCAGACTTGGGTTGATTTGGTGATTTTGGATATGACTGACTTTGACATAATCTTAGGTATGACTTGGTTGTCCCCCTATTATGCCGTATTTAATTGTAATACTAAGTCTGTAACTCTAGAAATTCTGGGAAGGGAAAAATTAGAGTGGGAAGGGGTGTACAAGCCTAAGCGAACTAAGATCATATACTCCATTCGGGCTAAGAAATTGATATGGCAGGGCTGTTTGGCTTATTTGGCTCTTATTAGGGATGTTGAGATTGAGGCTCCATCCATTGGGTCTATTCCTGTGGAGTCGAAATTTATAGAAGTGTTTCCTAATGATTTGCCTGGTATGCCTCTGGTTAGAGATATAGATTTTTGCATTGATTTAGAGCCTGGTACGCGTCCCATTTATATCCCTCCATATCTCATGGCTCCGGTAGAATTATAAGAGCTTAAGGCTCAAATCCAAAAGCTTCTTGATAAGGGATTTATTCGTCCTATTGCTTCCCCATGGGGTGCTCCAGTTTTGTTTTTTAAGAAAAAAGATGGTAGCATGAGAATGTGTATAGATTATCGGCAATTGAATAATGTCAATATTCTAAACAAGTACCCCTTGCCTCGAATATATTATCTTTTTGACCAATTGTAAGGTTCATCAGTTTTCTCTAAGATTGAAAGATCCAGTTACCAGCAATTGAAAATTAGGTTTGAGGATATGCCCAAGAAGGCCTTTAGAACTCGCTATGGGAACTATGAGTTTTTGGTTATTTCTTTTGGTTTGACCAATGCGCCTGCAACTTTCATGAGTTTGATGAATGGGGTGTTCAAACCATTTCTTGATTCATTCTTTATAGTCTTTATTGATGATATTTTGGTCTATTCAAAAAGTGAGGAAGAGCATGCCAACCATCTTCGTAGTGTTTTGGTTGTTCTTGGGAAGCAAAAGCTATATGCTAAATTTTCTAAGTGTGAATTTATTTAAAATCGGTTGCATTTTTGGGGCATGTAGTTTCAAATGAAGGATAATGGTAGATTCCCAAAATATTGAAGCAGTTAAGAATTGGGTTAGGCCTAGCTCTGTGACGGAAGTTAGGAGTTTTGTGGGGCTTGCTAGCTATTATCGTCGATTTGTGAAGAACTTTGCTTCTATTGCCACTCACTTGACTAATTTGACCAAAAAGGAGATACCATTTGAATGGACTGAAAATTATGAGGAGAGCTTTCAAAAGCTCAAGATTCTTTTGACCACCGCACCTATTCTAGCATTATCGGTTGAAGGTAAAGATTTTATTATTTATTGTGATGGTTCACATTCTAGTTTTGGTGTTGTGTTGATGCATGAAAAGAATGTTATAGCTTATGCCTCGCGTCAATTGAGGGTACATGAGAGAAATTATCCAACGAATGATTTAGAGTTGGCGGCGGTAGTGTTTGTTCTTAAGATCTAACGGCATTACCTCTATGGTGTTAAGTGTGAAGTGTTTACTGATCATCGTAGCTTACATGATGTGTTCACTCAAAAGGATCTAAATTTGAGACAACGAAGGTGGATGGAATTACTTAAAGATTATGATGTCACAATTCAATATCATTCGGGTAAGGCTAATGTGGTGGCAAACACTTTAAGTCGAAAAGCGGTGAGTATGGGTAGTTTAACTTACTTAAGTGTAGCCAAACGACCTTTGGCTAAATAAATTCAGACCTTAGAGTCTAAGTTCATGCAATTGGGCATATCATAAAGAGGTGGGGTGCTAGCTAGTATTGAGGTAAGGGCCACTTTCATTGAAGATATCAAGACCTAACAATTTGAAGATGAGAATTTAGAGAAGCTTAGAAAGAAGATAGCGATGGGTAAGGCACAAGATACCACTCTTGATGTGGAGAGCGTGCTCAATTTTAAAAGGAGAATTTGTGTTCTTAGAGTAGATGACTTGATTGAGAAATTATTGGCGGAGTCTCATGGTTCGCGATATTTTATTCATCCGGGTGTGACCAAGATGTATAAAGATTTGAAGCGAATTTATTGGTGGCCGGGCATGAAGAAAGACATAGCGGAGTTTGTAGCGAAGTGTCAAAATTGTCAACAAGTGAAATATGAACATCAAAGGCTTGCATGTTTACTTCAAAGAATGCCAATTTCGGAATGGAAGTGGGAAAAGATAGCCATGGATTTTGTGGTTGGTCTTCCCAAGACTTTGGGGAAGTTGATTCTATTTGGGTAGTGGTTGATAGATTGACTAAGTCAATTTATTTTATTTCGGTAAGAATAGATTATAATGCTGAACAATTGGCTAAGGTGTATGTGAAAGAGATAGTGAGGTTGCATGGAGTGCCCATCTCTATCATCTCAGACCGTGGTACCCAATTCACATCTAAGTTTTGGAGGAAATTGCATGATGAATTGGGCACACAACTCACTTTTAATACAATCTTCTATCCACAGATAAACGGGCAGTTGGAGAGGACTATTCAAGTATTAGAAGACATGTTGAGGGCATGTGTGCTTGATTTTGGAAGGCATTGGGATAAATTCATACCTTGGTGTGAGTTATCCTATAATAATAGTTATCACTCTAGCATAGATATGACACCATTTGAGGAACTCTATGGGAGGGGATGTAAATCACACATAGGATGGTTTGAGGCTGGAGATGTGAAACCTTTGGGGGTAGATTTAGTGAAAGATGCTCAAGATAAGGTGATGAGCATTCAAGCTAAACTTTTAGCAGCCCAGAGTAGACATATAAAGTATGCGGATCATAAGGTAAGAGATATGGCGTTTCAAACCGGTGAGAATGTTTTTCTTAAGGTATCACCCATGAAAAGGGTGATGAGATTTGGTAAGAAAGGAAAGTTAAGTCCGCTATACATTAGTCTATTTGAGATTCTTGAATGTGTGGGACCAATAGCGTATAGATTGGCTTTACCTCATAACTTATCGAGTGTTCATCCGGTATTTCATATATCCATGTTGAAGAGGTATCATGGTGATGTGGATTATATCATTAAGTGAGACTCAATTGTGTTAGACAAGGACCTCTAATATGAGGAGTAACCGATTGCAATCCTTGATCGTGATGTGCGCAAGTTGAGGACCAAGCAGATTAAGTCCGTGAAAGTTCAATGGAAGCATCGTCCAGTTGAGAAAGACACTTAGGAAACCGAGAGGGACATGCGAGACAAGTATCCCCAGTTGTTCGTCGATTCAGGTACTACTTCATCACTTTCTTAGCCTGTTTTTCCTAAGTTTTGTCACTCGGGGACTAGTGATGGGTAAATTAGTATCTATTGTAACGACCTGTTCTCGTGGTTATAAAAAATCCAACGGGGGAAAATTTGGGGCCGGAAAACTTTTTCGTAATATTTGAATTTTCCCAACCTTGTCCAGATTTGGACGAAATCGGAGTCATTGAGGTGTAGGGAAATCTGGTAACAATCGGGTGAATCACTTATGATTTTGATTACATGAGTAGTTAGATAACTCGTTAAGGAATTCGTATGACTTTACAGAATTGAATTCGGGTGAGTAGAACTCCCGAAATCGATCTTAGCGTAAAGGGTATTTACTGAGCATCGTGGGTTAGAGGTGTGTTGTCAAATGGGAATTGTGGAATTCTTGTAATAACTCTTTGTTTCATTTGGGACACTTTGGCGGGGATTTTTGCCGCTCTGGCGTCACCGTTGTGGCGGGGTGGTGACCTCTTTGGCGGGTCCGGCACGAATGAAAATCGTTAATAAACCCCTAAACGACCTCATTATGCACTTTTTGACTTTTTGAGCTAAGGAACAACCCCCAGGCGACTCATACTCATTTTTCACCATTCTTGAGGCTAAATGTAAGCTTTTCACTTCTCGAATCTATTTTTCGATCGTTAGAACGTAATAAAATGGGTGAATATTGATGGGGGAGGGTTTTGTTATAGATTCTATGATGGAAACAACCCTAATTTGGATAATTGGGATCATGGGTATGATCTAGGGGTCATATAATTGTTAGTAATTCGGGTAATTAGTGGTTGTTTATTGATTCCCGTATTATATTGAATGTTTGTAGACCAAGAACAAGCGGAACGAATCCGGAAAGGGAATAATCAAGTTTCTTAGGGTTTCAAGCTTGTTTCGAGGTAGGTGATGGTTGTGATTTTATGATTGTGTGATGTATGCTTGTTCTTGCTACATTATGATACTTGTATATGTATGAATGTTGCAATGTTGATCACACTTGTTGTAACTGATATAGAGAATTGATGAATTCCATGAAATCATGACTTAAATGTATGATCTTGATGATATACTTGTGATTGTGGTGTGTGAATGGGATCGGTTGCCACGTTCCGGCATAACTAACTTGGATCGGTTGCCACATTCCGACATAACTATGGGATCGGTTGCCAAGTTCCGGCATAATTATGGGATCGGTTACCACGTTCCGGCATGCTAACTGTTTGGGTTTGGGTTCCATGAGAGGACCAATGATTTGACATATAAATGTGAAGTTGTTCGTTGTTCGTAAATGTTGATAATATTATATATGTTGATATATATGCATGTGATTATAATGTTGTTTGACTTGTGTATGTTGTACTAGTGGGATAGCCGCGTGATCCTACCAGTACACTGTGGTTGTGTACTGATACTGCACTTGCTCTTATTTTTGTTGAGTACATATCATCTTCAAACGGCTACTGACATACCTCGCTTAGGAGATTAATGATCGTTCGAATTCAAGGGTGAGCTAATTCTTTCGGGTTGCCATGGGTTCTCTTTCGTTTATGTCCACCATTTCCGGACTCAGACTATGTTCTAGTTAGTTGTTTAGTTCATTAGATTGGGGTTGCATCCCTTCTTGTTTAGACTTGTTGAACTTTAGATATTTTGGTACATTGACTTTCAGGTTCTAGGCATTACTTCTGCAATGTTAGTTTATTATTGATAGACTTTTGTTAGAGTTATGGAAACTCTATTTATTTCCTTAGTATTTAACTTGCTTTCGTAACTTAATTGCCTTAGTTTTGGGTTAGTTGCTTGGTTTGGGTTGTAGTAGTGGTTTTCCCACCGGAGAGTTAGTGTGGGTGCCAATCACAACGGTTTGGGTCGTGACAAAAAGCTATATGCTAAATTTTCTAAGTTTTAATTTTGGTTGAAATCATTTGCATTTTTGGGGCACGTAGTTTCAAAAGAAGGGATAATGGTAGAATCCCCAAAAGATTGAGGCGGTTAAGAATTGGGTTAGGCCTAGCTCTGTGACGGAAGTTAGGAGTTTTGTGGGGCTCGCTAACTATTATCGTCAATTTGTGAAAACTTTTTCTTCCATTGCTACTCACTTGAGTAATTTGACCAAAAAGGAGATACCATTTTAATGTACTGAAAAATGTGAGGAGAGCTTCCAAAAGCTCAAAACTCTTTTGACCACCGCGCCCATTCTAGCATTACCGATTGAAGGTAATTTTTTTATTGTTTATTATGATGTTTCACATTTTGGTTTGGGAGCTGTGTTGATGCAGGATAAGAATGTTATAACTTATGCCTCGCGTCATTGAAGGTGCATGAGAGGAAATATCCAACACATGATTTGAAGTTGGTAGCGGTAGTGTTCGCTCTTAAGATCTGGCGGCATTACCTCTATGGTGTTAAGTGTGAAGTGTTTACTGATCATCGTAGTTTGCAGCATGTGTTCACTCAAAAGCATTTGAATTTGAGACATCGAAGGTGGATGGAGTTACTTAAAGATTATGATGTGACCATTCAATACCATCCGGGCAAGACTAATGTGGTGACAGACGCTTTGAGTCAAAAAGCGGTGAGTATGGATAGTTTAACTTACTTGAGTGTATCCAAGCGACCTTTGGCTAAGGAAATTCAGACCTTAGAGTCTAAGTTCATGTAGTTGTGCATCTCGGAAAGAGGTGGGATGTTAGCTAGGATTGAAGTGAGGGCCACATTCATTGAGGAGATCAAGGCCAAACAATTTGAGGATGAGAATTTGGGGGAGCTTAGAAAGAAGACTACGAATGGTAAGGCACAAGAAACCACTCTTGATTCGGATGGTGTGCTCAATTTTAAATGAAGAATTTGTGTCCATAAAGTAGATGACTTGATTGAGAAATTGTTGGCAGAGTCTCATGGTTCGCGATATTCTATTCATCCGGGTGTGACCAAGATGTATCAAGATTTGAAGCGAATTTATTGGTGGCCGGGCATGAAGAAAGACATAGCGGAGTTTGTGGCGAAGTGTCAAAATTGTCAACAAGTGAAATATGAACATCAAAGGCCGGCAGTTTACTTCAAAGAATGTCAATTCTGCAATGAAAGTGGGAAATAATAGCCATGGATTTTGTGGTTGGTCTTCCCAAGAATTTGGGGACGTTTGATTCTCTATTTGGGTAGTGGTTGATAGATTGACCAAGTCAGACCATTTTATTCCGGTAAAAATAGATTATAATGCTGAGCAATTGGCTAAGGTCTATATGAAAGAGATAGTGAGGTTGCATGGGGCGCCTCTCTATCAACTCAAATCGTGGTACCCAATTCACATCTAAGTTTTGGAGGAAATTGCACGATGAATTGGGCACACAACTCTATGGAAGGGGATGTAGATCACGCATATGATGGTTTGAGGCTGGAGATGTGAAACCTTTGGGGGTAGATTTAGTGAAAGTTGCTCAAGATAAGGTGAGGAGTATTCAAGCTAAGGTTTTAGCAGCCCAGAGTAGACATATAACGTATGTGGATCATAAGGTAAGAGATATGGTGTTTCAAACCGGTGAGAATGTTCTTCTTAAGGTATCACCCATGAAAGGGGTGATGAGATTTGGTAAGAAAAAAAAGTTAAGTCCGCGATACATTAGTCCATTTGAGATTCTTGAATGTGTGGGACCGGTAGCGTATAAATTGGCTTTACCTCCTAATCTGTCGGATGTTCATCTGGTATTTCATGTATCCACGTTGAAGAGGTATCATGGTGACAGGGATTATATCATAAAGTGGGACTCAATTGTGTTAGACAAAGACCTCCAATATGAGGAGGAACCGATTATAATTCTTGATCGTGATGTACGTAAGTTAAGGACTAAGGAGATTAAGTCAGTAAAAGTTCAATGGAAGCATCGTCCAGTTGAAGAAGCTACTTGGGAAAACGAGAGGGACATGCGAGACAAGTATCCTCAATTGTTCGTCAATTCAGGTACTACTTCATTCTTTCCTTAGCCTATTTTTCCTAAGTTTTGTCACTCTGGAACGAGTGATGGGTAAATTGGTATCTATGGTAACGACCTATTTCCGTCGTTATAGAAATGCCAACGGGAGAAAATTTGGGGCCGAAAAACTTTTTTGTAGTATTTGGATTTTTCCAACCTAGTCCAGATTTGGACGAAATTGGAGTCTTTGAGGTGTAGTGAAATCTGGTAATAACCGGGTGAATCATTTATGATTTTGATTGCATGAGTAGTTAGATAACTCGTTAAGGAATCCGTACGACTTTACATAATTGAATTATAGTGAGTAGAACTCCCAGAATCGATCTTAGCGCTAAGGGTATTTTTCTGAGCGTCGTTGGTTAGAGGTGTGTTGTGAAATGGGGATTTTGGAATTCTTTAAATAGATCACTGGTTCGTGCAAGCCGCCTTGGCGGGGGGTTTGGCTGCTCTGGCTGGGACGCTACAGCGGGATGAGGGCCGCCGTGGCGGGATCGACGCGACTTAAAGTCGTTAATAAACCTCTAAGTGACCTTATTATGCACTTGTCGATTTTTAGAGATAAAGAACGAACCCTAGGCGACACCTACTTATTTTTCACCATTCTTGAGGCTAAAGGTAAGCTTTTCACTCCCCGAATCCATTTTTCGATCTGCAGAACATAATAGAATGGGTTAATATTGATAGGGGAAGGTTTTGTTATAGATTCTATGGTGGAAACAACCCTAAATTGGATAATTGGGATCATGGGTATGATCTAGGGGTCATAAAATTGTTAGTAATTCGGGTAATTAGTGATTGTTTATTGATTCCCGTATTATATTGATTGTTTGTAGACCAAGAACAAGAGGAACGAATCCGAAAAGGGAAGGATCAAGTTTCTTAGGGTTTCAAGCTTGTTTCGAGGTAGGTGATGGTTGTGATTCTATGATTGTGTGATGTATGTTTGTTCTTGCTTCATTATGATACTTGCATATGCATGAATGTTGCAATATTAATCACATTTGTTGTAAATGAGATAGATGAATGATGATTGCCATGAAATCATGACTTAAATGTATGATCTTGATGATATACTTGTGATTGTGATTGTGGTGTGTTGAATGGATCGGTTGCCACGTTCCGGCATAACTAACTTGGATCGGTTGCCACGTTCCGGCATAACTATGGGATCGGTTGCCACGTTCCGACATAATTATGAGATCGGATACCACGTTCTGGTATGCTAATTGTTTGGGTTTGGGTCCCATGAGAGGACCAATGATTTGATATAAAATGTGAAGTTGTTCGTAAATGTTAATAATATTGTATATGTTGATATATATACATGTGATTATATTGTTGTCTTGACTTGCTTATGTTGCACTTAGTGGGATAGTTGTGTAATCCTACCAGTACAGTCTGGTTGTGTACTGATACTGCACTTGCTCTTATTTTTGTTGAGTACATGACATCTTCAAGCGGCTACTGACAGACCTCGCTTAGGAGATCAGTGATCGTTCGAATTCAAGGGTGAGCCAATTATTTCGGGTTCTCATGGGTTCTCTTTCGTCTATGTCCACCATTTTCGGACTTAGACTATGTTCTAGTTAGTTGATTAGTTCATTAGATTGGGTTTGCATCCCTTCTTGTTTAGACTTGTTGAACTTTAGATGTTTTGGTACATTGACTTTCAGGTTCTAGGTTATTTCTTCCGCATTATTAGTTCGTTGTTAGACTTTGTTGGAGTTTATGAGAACTCCCTATTTATTTTCTTAGTATTTAACTTGCTTCTGTAACTTAAATGCCTTAGTTTTGTTTTAGTTGCTTGGTTTGGGTTGTAGTAGTGGTTCTCCCACCGGAGAGTTAGTGTGGGTGCCAATCACCACGGTCTGGGTCGTGACAATTTTCAGGGAAGCACACACATTGACGGAGAGGAGTGTGCAATTCCCTATTCTTAATATATATATATATATATATATATTAAGAAGTATTTTTTAAGTGTTTGGATTGTTGCTACCTTGTATTATATTGTATTGTATTGTTAGTTTAAATAACATGTTTATTTTTTATTGTTACTTAAATTTTATTATATCATATATTCATATCGTATCTATCAATATCGTATCTATCATTAGGTAATGATGAAAAGTTTAATTCCGTGTAACGATAAATTTGGTTATGTGATCGTGTTATCTTATTTATTATTGGGAAAAGGGTCAAAAATTCCCTTAAACTATGTGAAAGGAACAAAAATGCCCTCCGTTTGTAGTTTGGTCCAAAAATGCCCTTTCCGTCAATACTTTGGTCCAAAAATGCCCTTATTGTTATTTTGGGTAAAAAAATGCTCATTTTTTCAAATAAATATATTATTTATT